>JAPYZO010003814.1:0-15988 GCA_030522905.1 Torymus flavipes | reverse complement strand
ATTCTCACTATATCTATTATTAGGAATCTTATTATTATACTAAAAAAAGAACCTTCATCATTCACACACACATAACGCTCGCTTACACTTACTTAGGATACAGATGGACACCGACGAACAGCACGGTGATGAGGTGTCCCGCGCAAATGACGAGATTCGTGCCGAGCTTCTGCGTGACGATAGGCGCGAAGCAGCTGGTGAGGCTCGCCGCCGCGAACAGCATGGCGAGGAGCATGGGTCCGAGCTGGGGATCGAAAGCCCCGAGGCCCGCCTGCAGCGGGAACATTGGCGAGGTCGCCGCCGACCAGCTCGCGTGGCCTAGCAGCATCGCCGCGCAGTGGCGCATCACTGCCTTCTTCGGAGGCCGGGGGCCGGAGGGCGCGGTACGCACCGCGGCTATGAGGCGGCGCACCGAGGAGGCGCCTGCTGACGAACTCATCGACTCGCGCCGCCGCCAGGACAGGGCTGAGGTGCGCGCCGAGCGGCACGAGATCGGCGAGTACGTCGCCATGTGCTGTGGAAGAAAGGGGGAAAATAAATTAAATTTGTCCGGCTGTTAAATAAAATTAATTGTTTTGATTACAGATGCATATTGGTTGTCATTATTTGCTTAGTTGTTTATTAAAACGTTAGTTCGTGCGGATGAATTTAACAATATAACGGTAATCGATTATAGCACTTCTAATATTGCAGTCTGATTTAAAGAAGCGATACCGGGAAATCGACAAGTTTAATTGATAGGAGTGTCCTGTTTCCCGTAGTCATTTTAACAAATGATTTATAGTGGTTTCTTGGTTTTTTTCCATCTTATTATGCGTATCGTAAATCTGCTACATAACTTCTATTATATTCCAGGCTATTGTGTCTTTGGAAAATTTAAATCAAAATATAGTATTTCGTCAAAAGTCTTCATGTACGTAATTCAAAGTGATTTATGAAAAGGCGTACCAAAATAACCGCAGAACATTTTAATTAACGTATGTTTATTTATAATTTTAGCTTTAATATTTACAATAATTGTCTTATCGAATATTTCAGGATATTCATTAAATTTGTTTTCAAGACAAAAATTTTTTTTTATATTTTTGTTTTTGCTTAATTAAGTATATCGAAATTTGTATACAACGGTAGATTGTTGAGTAACTCATAAATTTTGTTTGACGGACGCATTTAAGGCTCTTTAATGTCCATTAGATCACCACTTAAATGCGTACCATACAAGTAATTCCTTACTGAAGATTCATCTTCAGCAACTGGCTCATTTCACATGTTACGCGTTTGTTAAATTCCGTCAATTTAAGAAATTAACAGATCAATATCTTATTCAAGTTTTAATTACACGCTCATTCTTTTAACGGCCTAAAGATTAAGAAGTGTTCAGGCAGAAGTTTAAAATTCTATTTAAGCTTAATGATGCCTCGTTGAACACAAAGAAAATTCAAGTTCCAGGAAATGAGAAATATATAGCACACGTATAATATATGTGAATGAATCGAATTAGTTTCTTATCGTTGCAGAAAATCGAGCTTGTTAGGAAAATAGTTTAACAATTGATGAGTATACACATTTCAATACGAATTAAGCCTTCAATCGCATTATAAATTATCAAACAATCGTACACCGCAGTATCAGGTACCGGATGTGCTGCAATGATTTAATTATGAATTTCAAATTTCCAAATACGCAGTACGAACAGGTGTGCATCTGGTAATAATAATAATTGCACTCTAGTATAATTGCAGATAATCGATATGGCTACGTAACGAAACATGAGAAAAAGAATTTGAATGAAAATCTATAAATCATATCTAATTTAATGTAATATACAGCCTTTAACTTTGTTGAAATGCATAATTATTGCGATAACTTCTGAGGATGATAAAAAAATTTCAAGATTATGCAATTTATCTGCAAGACAAACTTACACGCGCCACTTATCACGTAATGAAAGTACAATGTACAAAAAGTAATTATTTTGAAAATGGTCTTCATTTACGTAATCGATCATCCGTAAGAACCGCAAAAACAGTATATGTTCGTTATAGAGTTTAATCGTCAAGAATTATTGATGATTACGATGCGGAGCTTAACGTTACGAAAACAAATTTTCACGTTGTTTGCAGAATCGAGGCGTAAACATTAAATTTGCGCTCAACAGTCCAGGCGTGAAGTTGATCGTTATTTATGCTTTATTATCATGTAAAAGTTTTTCCAGTATTTATGTTGTGTAATTAACACATAATACCACGCCATGTCGTAATTTTATTTGAATTCTGCATGAAAATTTAATTTATGTTTAATCAAAGGTATTTACAAGTTTTCATTTAAAACAAATTTTCACTCAGCCAATCATACTTTACGTATTTTCAATCTCTTTTTATATTTATATTGTGACTTTATAGTGAGTAAATAATTAATTATACTGCACTCGACTGCGCTTATTGCAAATATTATTTAATTAATTCTGAGCGTAACATTTTGAAATTTATGTCATACATATAATGAATATTAATAATATTAAAAAATATCCACTTCCGAGGTGAAAAATTACGAATATTCTTCAATAATTTCCGACTAAAATGTCATATCATGAAATACCCCTCCATTAAAATTTAAATTTCAAGTGAATACCTCAAACGAAATTAAAAAGAAAAACTGAATTCCTTTGCATTCCCAACATCCATAGATAATACATTACGCACATATATATCATCGGTTATACTATATTTCCGAAAACTCATCACCCAAATCCACGATTCTATTCCGACCCTCATATCATCATATCTCCAGCGAGACACTTTCCACGTATAATAATTCCCCTCTCGTCAAACATCAATGCAAAAACGTCGTCGAGCGCCCCGTATATTATGCACAATACACAGCACAGCATCTATTTTTTTGCGCACCGCGTGAACGCAGGTGTCGATCGATCTTGTAACGCGCTCGGGCGTGCAGAAGCGTAGTGAGAGAGAGAGAGATGATTGTGATTCGAGCTGCGCGCGTAAAGAGCCGCGAATGATTTTTTTTTACACGACGAGCGTTGCGCAATTGCGTCGAGCGCTCCTATATCAAAGGTGCTTTTCCGATATATATATAATATGTACGCAGTCCGGAGGTATCGAGCGCGAATTGAAAACTTTGATGTTCAGCCGTGTTTGTTACGTATACGTATGTGTTTGTACGGGGATGTCGTATGGGCGTTGCTCGTGTGAGAATTTTCGCTTCTCGTATCGGTCATATTGTCTACACTAAAGTCATCAGAATTCACGATTTTGAGAATGAGCAGCAGTAATGATTGTTAGCAATCTGATTTTAACTGCGCGTTTTTGTGATTCATGAGTCGTACGCTTTCTGGGTAGTATTAGTGGTAACGATCATTTTATTATCTATTCGAAATTAAATTCTTGGCTACTGCGAACATGTACATTTTATGTATTGTGCTAAATGAGAAAAGTTACTGGCTGGGTGGTTAATGGTCGAGATATCCGTGACGATAGGTGCTGCAAAGTTATTGTTGTATAAAGAAGAATATGTAGCTTACATTATTTAGCTTATCTGCTTCTGCTAATGCATTTAATAATTATAAATATCTGATAAACCGAACATATAGGTGTATTACAGAAACGCGAGATATTAAAATTTTAACTGATAATCGATATTCTATATACACGTGTAGGTATACATTGTATGTGAATTATCAGTGCACGTAAAATATTACACTTATTGATTATGATTTTAGTGTAATGGCATATAAAAAGCATGAAAAGTAAATTGAAATGTATTATTTCATGAATATTGCATCAGGATCGTATAATACGGGCGATATGCGGTATCCTCGTGCTTTTCTAAGCAGGAATTTAATGTTAACTGTATCTTTTGGCAAAAAAGTTTGGTTTATTCATTCGTTTAGGTATATATACTCGAAAATTCAGCTGACATCCGTACAATTCACCACGACGTTATACTTTTTTTTTTAAGTTTTCAAACATTGTTATTGCCCGTTCTATATCGCAGCAAAAAGTTGAGACTTTAGTATATAGTCACTTAAATGTAGTAGGGATAGACAAACATAGACAGGTAAAGTAACGGCTGGCTCGGTACGATAAAATTTCGTTGACGACTTCTTGACAATTATATACAACAAGTTTTTCAATAAAAATCTAAGAACTTCACTTCTGCGCCAGATTTCTGCAGATGTTTCTAATATATCTCTCAAAACCATTTTTATTAAACAACCAGCAACCAACGAAAACAAAAAAAAGTATCTCACCTCGAGCATAGCATCGTTGTCCCAGAGCGGCGGCGCAGTTGTGTGATGATGGTGGCCACTGCTGCGGGCACGTTTGTGCGTGTGGGCGAGGGGCGGCGGCTGAGCGGGCAGCCTTACCGGGCCTAATCCGCCGACGGGCGCCGGCCTGTGCACCGGGCTCGCGAGCTTCTCCCGCGAGAGCTCGTGCAGATTCGGCAACGAACCCATCTTCTTCTTTTATATCGTCCTTCTTTATTTCTTCAGCCCGCCCTCGCTTTTTCTCCCTTAATCTGTATAGGAGACGAAGAAAACGAGGTTTTATGTGCTTTTTTCTTTCACGTCGAGTTGTGTAGGGAGGGAGGCTGCGGGAAGATCGATCGGGTGCGCGCGGAGTGAGGTCAGGGTGAGGTCGGGCGTGTTTTGATTGGCGAGCGGTGGGTGCAAAGGTCGCGCGCGCGCTGGGATAATGATGTTTCGGGGGGATGAGGATTTGCCGCCCAAGTGTAAATGTGTGTATGGAGAGACGGATTGTGTGATTAATTTTTCGGATTTTTCGGCTCTTTTTGAGCGGATGGTAATGGTTTGTAAGGTGGCAGCCTTGAGTTTACACGAGAGGAGGCTTTTGACTATCGATCATGTTTAATTGAAAAAAAAGTGTCAACGAGCTTGACGTTCTAACGAGCTGAACAAATTGGCCGGGAATGTAATGAACTAGTTTTTTTTCTTTTTTCTCACGTTCGTTCCAATATTTTTTTTTGTCGCGTTTCTATACTAATTGTACATTCATTGTCAATGCTCTTCCGACTCTTCTTCTTCTTCCGACGTTGTATTACTTTATGCTTTTAGAAACAGTAAAAAAAAAATTTTGCCAAGTGTGGGATGAATGCCTTTGGTTGGAAGTCAGTTCGTTGTACCATATTATTCAAATGTCAATAATAGATTTTGTTTATCACGGCAAAGTGTAAATGTTTACTTGAATGGTGAAATACTATATTTGTTATTAATTATTGGTTTTTGTTCGAAGAAAGTCGTATAAGAAAAACGTAAACTGTTATTGAAACAAATACACGCGATGGCAATTAATAGCATACAAGGTGAGAGCAAAATATAAGGATTTATTTTTATGTATTTATAAGGTTAAACGTGTTTTTTTTTTCTTTTGACACGCATAAAGACTAACTATGGCGTTATAAAGATATTGATATTCTTTTTGAACTTTTTTTTAAATCTACGCCTGCAGCTTATTTTATTAGGGCTGCAAATAAATATAAATATTGTTTATTTGTTTTGCCAACATGCCATGGAATAACTTTATTATAGAAAAAATATAACAAAAGTGCGAAATTGTAAGTATTGCGTCATAATTGTCCACTATATTCATAAGAAAAAATTATCGAATAAAGCGCATGTTTATTTTCTCCCATTTTTTTTGTTTAAATATACTTATATAAGCGCATTATACTCGAGCATTGTCTGTTTGTGCTTTTTTCCGAACTGTATATTCTCTAAAAATTCAACAATAAGCTTTTAACCTTCAGTTCGAGTTTTTTCCACACCGTGATTTTTCATGAATAGCTTATTCATCTAAAAACCCAAGTGCATACAAAATTTATACATAAAATCTTTTTCTGTACAACTATTTGCACGTGTCTTGGAAATTCGAATGAACCTCAATACTCGTCTCACCATATCAGACTCATACTACTTATAACGCTGGGATCTGGTTTTGTCCTACACGCAACCAAACACCTTTCGAAATCCAAAAAGAAACGTAATCGTATCTCCTATTTTTCAAAAATTGCCTCCTCACGTGCTCCGAAGGCCATAACAACAACATCCTCCTTTCCCTCATCTCTGGCTATACTCGCATACCTTCTGCCTTCGCTGCGCAGAAGCGGCGCCTTCTTCTTACTCCTCCTCGTTGGCAGCGGGCAGCGGGAAAGGGCAGCGATGTGGCGGCCTATCCTCGGCTACTCACGCGCGGCGGGCTCTCGTCGCTGCGGCGCTGATGCTCTCCTTCGCGCCTGCTGAAACATTTGCGCCCAGAGAATTAATTTCATGCTCATCACTCGAGCAAAGCGCAGAAACAAGTCTCATCTCGTATATAACATTTATATACAAACGCGACGCTCCGGAAATTTACGTTTCAACGAATACCTGCACGGCTTTTTACGCCAGTTATTTTTCATCTTAGCGGCTGAAAGGATACATAGGATACGCTGGATTATGCGAAGGATGCGGGAAAGATGTGTAGCTCTCTTCGGAAGGGGGTTGCGAGGAGGTCGTGTGTGACTGGGCAGATATTTGACATGAATGGAGGGGTCGCTGAGTCGAGGGTGTGTTGGGGATTTCAAAGCCATCGTAATGTATTTGAGTCCGGCCTGGTAGGTTTAGGTGGAAATATATCAGCTATACGGGTTTACAATATCAAATCTAACTCATCGTTTTATAAGGATTATATATGGGTTTCTTTCGTACTTTGTCTTTTTGCTCATTTTATTGCGACAAAGAAGTCTGATTGTATACGATTATGTTGTAGAGAAACGATTTTTTTTAAACAAGTTTTAAATTACATCGATTTGTAAATACATTCCGAATTTAAAAGTTTCAGGATGTCGTTCGAATGAAAATTCATGGGCCGCATACATTTATCTCACCCTTCTCTATACCTATATAGCAGTTTTTTTTTTATTTCCAGAACTTGAAAATATGTTTGCGCAATCTCATTACCGCAATCTTTCCTGTATTACAAAGTGTGCAAAACTACGTGCATCAGTGTATACATTAGAAATTGATCTTATACAGTTTATCACGGAACAAGTGCTCAACGGGCACGGATAATACAACAGCATATTTAATTATATTTAACGATATAAGTATAGTGTTACCTCGTTGAGTTAAACACTTACTGTACAGCAAGTGTTTCAACAATAGCGATTTGCGTAATCTTAAAATAAATAATTCATATCCCCGCGTGAATCACGCCTTTTCAATTTTCCAATATTCCCACTGCTGCACCTGCGCGCGTGCGGCAATCCCGACGCATTGACAATCAGTGTACGATTGTCGCCATTAATAGTCCATTATCGCGCGTGACGGTCTGTGCGTCACGCTGCAATCAGCCGATCGATCCCTCATATATACATCGTAACATAAACCATCTTATACGGTCCTTCTGCTGGTTATCCACATTTAGAGGGTTCAAAAAAAAAGAAAAAATTTTTTTTTTTAAATTGGAGGCATAACTGTAATAAATTTTTTTTTTCGCTTTTTAGGTCGTATTATGGGCGAGAACATTTTCTAATATTCGGAGATGGTCTTGTGATACGGTTCTAAACACGAATTCATTTTTTTTTATGGAAGTTTAACGTGGGAAAATGGATGAAAAGTAGTCACTGATGATTAGTTAATAGTAAGCTCTTAAAGATGCCAACAAATATATTCCACAAAAAGCGATTAAAGTACAATAAAAGACCTTTAATTTGAGATGAGAATCGTAAAAATCGATCGATTCTGTGCATTTGAAAATCCACGTAATTTTTTTAAATTTGGATCATTTTTGCGGTCATTTTTCGCGATAAAACTGTGTTTCAAGATATTGTCGAGTATTGGAAAATTTTCTTATCTATTTTATGACCTATAAAAGTATGCCTCCAAAACTTTTTTTGAATTCCTTGAACCCTTCAAGTGTGAACAATCTGTGGAATTCCTACGCTTACGCGACTATGCCGAAAATACCTTATCGACGCTTTTCACTGTCGTCATTATCCAACACTCACGCGAGCGTAGAATACAGTCCAGACGCGTCTTCCTTCTTTTTTTCCCATATAACAGCGCCGCGAGATTAGAATAGGCAACCCGTAATCCTTCGTTCGGGAGATCGATCACCGACGACGCGAGTAACGAACGCCTCCGCGTCTTACGTAAGCTACACCGTATTATTATACTTCGCTGATATTCTCCCCGCGCGCGCACCTCGCGCAATTGTTCCGAGCCACTGGACTATGCGAACAAGCGAAACCTTTTTTGCTTCCTCGAGAAGGTCCATCGTAAGAATCGTCTATACGGCAGCAGCTTCAACATGAAATTGTCGGTGGATCGGACAGTAATAATAGCTGTGGCGCGTTCCGCGGTGAACCGAACGCGTGATGATTTATGTAACGAGCGCGCTTCTACAATAAATTGCAAAATGTTGTATATACGTGTATATAGGTACCAGGAAAAAATTGATTGCTCCGTGTCGTTACTGTTTTTTTTAGGTATACGAGCTGCGCTAAATGCGCCAAATGAGTCATTCATCTTCCGGGATCGGAGTGGAAAGACGCGTTATGACCGTCGTCACGTGGCGACGAGGGTTTCGAACTTGGCTGTAGACATTGCGGGTTTTCAGATTGGATTAGAAAAGTTCTGTATCACGTGCAGTTAAACTTTGTGCGGCATTCGTGTAGAGATAGTGTATATATTTCACGTGAATTTTTTACATTTTGCGTTAATATAGGTATGCATTCATTAAAAACACATTGAACTTATGGGTTATTTGCATAGAATTTTAATAAAAATATGTGCAATTTTTTAAACAAAATTAGTAGGCGTGGGTATTGTGTATAAATTATCATTTAGTTATAATTTTTTTTATGTAAAGTATGTTTATGCTGTTTATGTGCGCAGCATAATATTGTCGAGTAATTTAAAAAAAAAAAGAAATAGTTGTAAACTATTCACGTTATTGGTCATATTTTTATTTCTCTTCTTTTTACCAGTGCTAAAGAATAATTATAAATGCTAAAGCAGCATAATTAAATTTAACGAGTAATCTCTAAAGTAATGATTATGACAGCTAAATCACTTATAGATTAGTAAATGTTAGATTTACTAGTTTCGAGTATATAAATTCTATTTATATTTCTTACTGGCTTATTTTAGAATTATTATTATTTCCAGTTTAGATGCGTACAAAAGCTCCAATGAAATAAAGATTTGCATAAATATTTATTTATGTTGTAAGGCGTTGGTGATGCGATTTTTTTTCGTTTCCAAGTGAATATTGAATGTTATGCGAACTTGAAAAATATTCAGAATAACATTTGAAGCATGCGAGTTATATTTGTTCAAGGCCACAATGTCGTGTGAAAAGTCATACGGAAAGCTACATTTATATTTAAGATTAAAAGAACGTTGAGAAGAATGTCAAGAAGTTCGATGAAACTATTTGGCCTTCCTTACTCTTTAATATTAACTATAATTAGTTCTACCATTGATAGCTCCATATTTAAGAAAGAAAGAGCTGCGCGCTTTTCTATCATTTTTGTAAAAGCGCGTTGAAATGGTAATTGCTCAGAGAGCGATTTTATAAACTCGGAGGGAACTTCATTTGCGCAAGGAACTTGAATAATTTTAATTGAATTTTACTTATGAATTCGATTAACCTTTAATTATCCTTCGCTCCGTATTCTACGCAGATACTAGGTAGGTAGTGATGACTAAATTATTGGTTTTTTGTTAAAATAAACGAACTATAGATAAATTTCTACGATAAAATCCCCTTTTTAATTTTGTGAAACAAAAAAAAGTATTTGTGCAACATTTATCGCCGATTCAGATAATATTGTAGACAAATATGTTTAATCTAACTAACAATAAATATTTCTATTTTAAGTGATAATCTCATTTAAATAATTATTTTCTATTAACTAATATTGAAAATATTTTTATTTATTGTTGTAAATTTGTTCGCTAATCTTTCTCTTACATCTACGATTTAGTGAATACTTTTTAATTTTCTGACGAACTTTTATTACTTATGTTAATATCCAAACATTTTTTTAATACTTTTGAAGTTGACCTATGAATTGTTCAATAACCTATCAGTTATTTGTCAACTTAACATATTTTCAATACGGATTTTAGCCGTCTACTTGTCATTTATATTAACAATACTTTATAAGATTAATTTTGCTTCCTGCTAGATGAGTTTTGTAATACTAACAAATTTTGTTTTTGTTAAAAATACGATTTTAATGAAACAAAGTTTTTATCTCGATTTCAATAAAATAATCCCTTTTTCATTTTTGTTTTAAGTTTAATGTAGTAATCCACTTTTTGTATGTTTTAATATTATTATTGTAAATATTTACTAGAACGAACATAAAGTTCCGCTGTTGTTATACAATTAAACATACATATTTAAAAAAAAAATTATATATCCCAGTAACCTAACATTGAATTTCGATCGCTATAATAGAATTATCTACACGTTTATTTATAAAACTGCAACGTTAAAACTTTTCAATACAATCCAATTAAGGCAGTTCCTAGAATTAAATCGAGATATACACCTACTCTATGTTTCTCGCTATTATTTGTGCGTCAGTATACACGTCGCACTATATAGCCCACGCAATTTTAAATTGTGATAACTTTTGACGCAAACGCGTTAATATTATTAAACCGTTGACCTGGAATATCTGCACTTTGAAATTCCTATACCTATTTTTAGCAAATTCCACTAACACTGCTAAAATTTCAAAAGTACCCGGAAACAAAACTTTCCCTGCTATAAAATTTCGGATGCGTATGGCAAGCGAGAATCAATTCAAACTATATTCCCACAAGCGGAAGTGCGACAATTTAACTCTCCAATTAAATCTCTCGGCTCTCTTTTTTCCGCTCTTTCGTTCTCGAACTCGGCGGACATATAGCTCGCGGCTGGGACACCATCAGCAGCAGCGAGATGAATCAACTCTACCGGAAGGCCGCGCGCCAGCTGCGAACGATCGACGATCGTCAATGAATTTTTCCCTCGCGATGCCTTCGAGCGACGAAACTTCCTCGTGACTTTTTTTTCGCTTGGCCAGAGGTATTATTCTTATCACGTACTGCGGATAGGGCCTTCGCCGGTAAAAAGTATTTCAATGATGCTTTTAATTAATACAGATGTGACAGCGTCTGTGTTTGCACAGGTGCAGCTGGTATCAGATTTTCAATGTTCTTAAGGATCTAAGTATAGGTATATATTTCTGTTGGTTTTTGTGCGGTACGAACGGGGCGGTCTCAACCGTTATGATATCGCTAAATCGACGTCTCAGTAATGAGCGAGCATAATTATTGTTGGATGATATTTGATCGACTATAATTTTCATTGAATTGTGCTTTAATGAACGATACTCATGTGATGGCTTAATTTACTGTATGCAATTTTCCACAACGCTGAACACGTTTTATTTTTTCAGGTCAATTTACATTGTAGATTTCTCGTAGGAAAACGTATTCGCGAAATAATTTTCGCATAATTTGCGAAAAAACTGGATTTGTGATTGCTATTTTAAAAATGAAAGAATTTTAGACTTTGTAAAGCTTGAAACGTTAATTTCTTTTTTTTGTATTGTTCAGCTACATAATGTATTTTCATTTCTTACTGTAAAATCCTGTCACAAATATACTCAAAAAGTGTATAATAATTACGGCTAATCTATTCAAAGCACAATATTATACGATACATATAATCGCCCATACCTATATAATTTTGAAAAATTATTCAATCATTATATACACAAATAACCCATTCAACCATCCAATCATAAAAATTTACACTACATACCCTTCCCGACCCACCCAGCTTATTTCACCACCTCGTAACTAACACACCATCCACATGACACGTAAAACCTTCGCGCCCGTCGTGCAGCATCATCGTGACGACGCGCCTCCGCGGAGCTCATAACGCGAATCTCGCGTCGCAGCTCGAATGGCTATAAGAAAGGAAAAAAAATACGGCCGCGAGAGGCGAGATGAATGAAAGAAAAAAACTAATGGTTAATGGACGAGCGCGCGCTGCCCGACGCTCACGTGCGGCACACGCCCATCGGCGCGCGAACGAGTTAGGTAACCTGGTATATTGTCTCTCTCTCAAGCGCGCGCACAATGGCCTTGATCGAGAACTTGCCGCGAAAGTCGCGGTTGTTATGTTATATGTGTATGCGCCTTGTTCGAGGTGAAGGAAGAGATTGTTGTGCGTTTTTTTTCGAGAAACTGTGTGGCGCGCTGATGCGTCGACGAGTGATGCGGTTTTTCGTGGACGAATGGTGGACACGGTTGGGTTTTTCGCGAAAGCTGAATTCCTTTTTGTATAGGATGTTAATGAATTTTTTTTTCTCAAGGAAAAAAGCAGTTTGATGGTGTGTGTGTATATTCGTGATGAGTGTAAAAACTGTGATCAGGTCATATTTATAGAGGCATCTCAGACTGACTAAACTTAATAAATGCGGTAATATGGATTCAAAAACTTATGCACCTGTGCGTTGGCGATTCGATTGGCGCGAAAATTGCAAGTCATCGCGTTTATTATAGAACGTTTATTAAAAATTTTAATACAGGTCGATCGAGTTTATATTCGTCGCGTTATTCTGTCAGCATTTTTCGATCATTTGATTGTTAAAAATTAAACGACAATATAAAAGAGCGTACAATTGATCGTTAATAATGCATAAATAATGAATCTTTTAAAAATAAAAATTATGATAATGATTTAGTAAAAATAAATATGATGTACTATGTAGAATTGCGACAGTAATAGTTGAATTGATTTCTTAAAATTTAATGTATATTAAATTATTAAAAAAATATATTTTTTACGTTTAAATTTTCATCCACTTTTCATATACGAACGCGCTTTTAACCAGCCAATATTTATTGATACGATAAATTTTCAGCCTGCAACGGGTCGCCGATTTTAATGACTGTGCAAGAGCCCCTCTACCTCACTCTAATGGGTCGCGATTTTCCGAGAAAATTACTATTCAAATTAGATGGGCAGAATGTCGCGCAAAGTTACGCGGGTTCTACAACTTCATATACAGGGATACTCTCAAAAATCATTTTAAAACGAAATTTAATTAACGGAAAATTCAATTACTGATACTGTTTTTCCCAAAAATTTCGTGATTAAATCCTTCCAACGAAATACCCTCGAAAGCATTTTTACAAAAGGGGGAAACGAACAAAATATTTTTCAAAAACCGTATTACCAACCAGCTTTACTCCATCGTTAATTAAGTAATCACGTCTAGTAAAATACGAATACCAGGAATACAGAACAGTAATATATCATGATTAAAAACTAATGGAAAAAAACAGACAAAATCCTGGAAAACACTGAAACAAGCCAGTCTTGCGTTCCCGCTTTTTCCCCATCAGAGTCTCATTTTCAGGACCTCATGCGGGTATCAACGTCGCAAGTTTTCGTCAGCTACATAGCGGCAACTAAGAGCATATGTACATATTTGCAAATATCACACGCTCGCTCCAGTTCCGCGAATCGCACATAATTCACGCGACAATGCATACGGCGACAGATCCATAAATACAGATAACCCGTGATAGCATGCAAAAATAATCGAGACAAGCCTCCTGTTTCGAGTCAGTCGCGGAAAACCACCAGACGAGCCTATTTCCGCATAATGAGCTGATTTTTTCTCGCCTTTTTTTTGCTCTCGCTAGCGTCGAGCCCCTGTATTGAATAATTTTGCATTGTAATTGCGCGAGTTTTTTTTTCGTACAGCTGCACACGCCTTTTAATCGACGGAGAGGAGTGTCGGGAGGTCGCAATTGGAGAGCTTCGCTTTAATTTGCGATCGCGCGAGAGAGAGAGACTGCATTGAGTTTTTGCAAGAGCTAGCCGACGGGAGAAATTTAATTGGGAAACGCTGCTGCGGATGCGAGCGTTTCGCTGCTGGGGTCGGCCTGATTGGTTCCCCCTGCGTGCGCGTGTGTCACTAGCACTGCACTTTGCTAATGGAAACGAGAGCGAGATGGAGAGAGTGAGTTTACGCGCATGCCACCTTGTTGTTGTTGTTGTTTCGGATTGCTGGCGAATGAAATTAAAAGGCATGAGAGGGTATTTGGCTGTGTTGATCTGATTTGGGGGATGTGCATGCGGCCGCGTCTGACTATAGCCGGCGTTTATCTACTTGGTGGGTGTGGTGAAGCTTTAACTTTGGTTTTTTAGTGTACTTGCGGGATGGATTTTTCATTAGCATTGATTCTGTATATTTCATCTAAAAAAGGGTTAATTTTTTTGCGTGAATTTGTTTCGGTGAACGCAAATATTATATAAGGTAATTTATGAAATTAATAAAAATAAGATTGGAGGTAAGCCGATCATTGTGACCTTGTATAGGTAGAGATGAAAAAATTCATTATTGCAACATTATTGACGTTCGTTTAAAATAGAAAATGTTCGAAATTAATTGGTTTCCTTTATTTGGAATATTTTTCCAGCAAATAAAATGCGAAATTTTTAGTAAATATTGCAACCTTTACTCTTTTCAGTGAGTTAGATTGCTTTTCTACGAAGTTTATTACGCCAAGCGCGATGTTTGATTAAAAAACCCATTATTAGTGAAGTAGAAACTTAATTTATATACGCAAGATTAATGGAAATCTTTGGACTAAAAAAAGAACATTTTTTAAAATTATTAATTTTTCTACGCAAACACGTTTTCCATGTTAGAAGAAATTGGGTAATACTGTATACTGTGTTATTATCAAGTAATATTTCAATTGAAAACTGGTTTTATAAAAAAAAATTGACACACCCTTTATGCAACGTTCAAAAGTTTTAAAATTGCTTATTAAGCACTAAATATAGTATTTCGAATTCTTACTTATATTTTCGCTTATTCAATCAGTCTCCAACTTTCTTTATATTTTTGAAATAGGTATAATTCAATTTAAACGTAGAATTATCGCATGTATTTATACATACTATTCAATGAGTGCTATACTATAACATAAACATGATCTTTCATTTTAGCTTTCGTATTATTTTTTATTTACATTCTTCACGTACGTACCGTAAAATGGGTTAACACGAACACGTGAGGAGCAACCGAGCCGACTTCAATATAAACATATTAGAATTTAGTAAATTACAAAAGATATATAGTTATTATGTTATACAAAAATTATTT
Source organism: Torymus flavipes (assembly GCA_030522905.1). Taxonomy (NCBI): domain Eukaryota; kingdom Metazoa; phylum Arthropoda; class Insecta; order Hymenoptera; family Torymidae; genus Torymus; species Torymus flavipes. The sequence goes on along the minus strand of JAPYZO010003814.1, from coordinate 772 downwards.
TTAAAGTTATCAGTCATATTATTTCAGACGATTTTTCAAAAGTATGCTTAATTTTATCCATTTATGTATACTCTTCGATATCCTCCTATACGTATTCAAACTCAACCCGTTCAACACTTCAATACTTTTAATAAATAAACTGCCATGCCAGAAAAGTTCTATATTTGTGTAAACGACGACAGTATGGGACAGGCTCCGAAACAACAATCAACTAGCTATTCATCAACGCATTACTCTGGCTATTATACCGCGCAACGATTTCTGCTCATTCATGCACGTGCGCCAATTTTTTCCAGCGCGTGGAGGACGAAAGCCAGACACGCGCGTGGGGTCTCTCCCTCTCTCTCTTTCTCTCTAATAACGCGAAAATTCATATCACATGTGCGTACGCGATGGTTGGGCGGTCGGTGGATGCGAGTGCAGTCCGCCGAAGGCAAACGGGTTTCCGCCGCTTTATCGCGCGAAATATGCGACGAGGCGGCGTTAATGCGCGCTAGTGATCAGGTTTTTTCGTCTATTTATATAATGATGGGCGGTAATGAAGTCGCGTATGTGCATATGTTCGTCCTCGGGTTGGGTCGCTTGCGGTTTATACTTTATTTATTTACTCTCAAACTGTTTTGAAAAGCACTGAATGAGAATTTGACCTATTTAAGCGTCTCTCTTTCGAATGGTGGTTGAGTTTTATTTCTTTTCACGTTTGTTAAAGTCCCATTCAAATTCTTTCAAAAGTTCGTCAATGCCGTATAGACGTCCTTAAGATTTCTATTCA
>JAPYZO010003813.1:0-33085 GCA_030522905.1 Torymus flavipes | reverse complement strand
GGCACCGCGATAATGGAAGCGTCGCGTCTCTCCGGCGAGGGAGAATAAGAGAAAGAGAGGCAGCATGAGGCAATCCCGCAGTCTCAGCACTTTTAAGGGTCTTCTAAGCTATATACGCGCGAGGCTACCTTTTTTTCCGAAACAAGCTGTGCTCTCACACACGCACGCTGCACATGCTATGCATATATACTCGCGAGCGCTGCGCGCAGGACACCGCAAAGACCCATCGCGCGCGAGAGCGGGTTTATCCCTCGTACATATATATAGTGCGCGCACTGCACGCCAAGTGAAATGTAAAGTCTGAGCCCGGCTCTTTCGCCGTGTTCGTGTGTGTACATATATATATACCTGCAAGTCGCGCAGCGTAGGGGTTATACACACACACACATACATGTATATATGAGCGAGCACGCGCATACACACGCAGGTATATATGCGCGCAGGTAGAACACAACTCTCTCGCGCACCGGCTTAAACGCGAATTACCGCGGCGCGCGCGCGCGTTTAGGGCTTTTCTGCCTCTGTGTCTAATGTGTATTATACGGCTCGGTCGTCGTCGTCGTCACTGGCTGTTTTTGCAGCGGCCCTGGTGTGTCTGTCTGTGTGTATGTATAGGAGATGGAGAGAGGTCTGATTTTAATCTCTCCCGAGGCGGTGCGCGCAGAGGGGCATAGAATTCACCGCTGATGATGACTTTGGGGAGAGAGAGAGAGAGAGAGAGAGACATACACATGGTGGGACGACTGCAGCGTATAGTGCACACGATCGAGCGGTCGAAACGCATGCACCGAAGAGAGCTGAGGGCTCGGCTTTTAGTTGTCGCTTTTTAAATAATGCTTTCCGATAGTCATGAATTTTAATGCAGGCTACTTGGGAGGAATGTTTTTTTTTAGTACCGGTCAATTGCAGAAGCCCAAGAGTTTCGGAGGAATATGTTCCTCATTAACCAAATGAGAATTTGTCTCGAGATATTAAAACCATCGACGTCAAAAAACAAAAAAAAATATAAAATTTCATCCAAGAATAAAAAAAATGACTTTCTCATTCAATGATTATAAACGGAATACTTATTCGTTTTGATAAAAATATATAGAAATTGATTGCGGCTGTTGGATTTAGTTTGAAATTAAGATTAAAACATAAATTGCATCTTTATAATGATGTAGAAATAACTATATAGAAATATTCATGTTTTTTTATCAATCTGGATAATAATACCACTGCAAAAATATGACATAAAATAATTCAAAGTGAAATTAATATCATTATAGCAGCGATAATGTTCGCTCGTTGCGAGCATTCGCGATAGCCATCAAAGACAACTGTTGTCGTACTTAACAATATCCCACGCACTCCTCCCCCATCTACAATACATATATAGTATAGGCATATATATATGTCTCCAGCCACTTCCTCCTCCATCTCTCTCGATTCTCATTTCGCGAGATCCTCGCTCTCCCTCGCGTCCTCGTATAATAACCGCTCGCACAGACGCCGGTTCGTCGGTCTCCTTGCGCATATATATAACACACACACACGTGCACACGGAGATGAGAATATATATTCGCGGCTGTGCGGAACGTGTAATATGCATATACGTGTGTATATATACGTATGTATGATGACGGGTGGTGCATGCTGCATCAGAGGAGAGGCGGCAGCGGCGGGCGTAGAGCGCATGACGCGAATATATATCGGACGGCCTCCTATCTCCATCTCTCTCTCTGGCCGCACGGCAATCTGCGTCGATATATGGAAAATCGGATTCCATCGGTCGCCCGGGTAATCCGGCCTCCCCTCGCCGCACCGTCTTAGAGCTCCGCCAGGAATAATTACGGCTATTGCCGCTGAATATGCGTTTACGTAAGCGCGCGCTTATGCATATATATGTGTCCTGCGGCTGCAGTAGCGATGTGTGTGCGTATTGAGTTGCGCACGGAGCGGCGACCGGGGAAGCAACAATTTTGAGAGAGTGCCGGACTGGTAAAGCAGATCTTGAGGTTTGCGGTATAGAGTGCCAGTGATGGTTGTACTGGTATGGTATATATATATAAATATATGCTGCTGCTGGTGCGTTGAGCGAGACACGCGGATGTTTTTCTTTCCGTTTGGGAAAATATGCGGGCGACTTAGGTGCCGGAAAAATAACAGTCGCGGTGCTCATATACGTTCTGCGAGCGAAAGGGGTTTCATCTGCGTCCGAGTATTATATATGTACACAATCCGCGTTGAAATCTGCGAAAAACTATATAGCGAATTTTAAATAAAGGTGTGCGCGCGCTGAAATCCCGTTTAAATTCACAAACTCGTTTGCATAGAATACACATATACATACACACGCGCGCGTGTACTGTATTCTAAAGATCCGTTTTCCCAAAAATTTAATATTTCACGAGTATATCCCCCGTCGTGCGGCACCCGCATGCCCGAAAATAGTTTATAAATTTCGTATAATATACACGCTCGGACGAAATTCACGCTCGCTACATTCGAATTCCATATATCCGCAGTCCCTTTTCATATCCGCGGCGTCCACACCCTCGTTCCCCCTATTCACATTTTCCCGGCTCGCGCGCGTGCGTTAATCTCGACGTTTCACTTTTTCAAATTTCGACCCGCCCTCCCTCGGTGCCAACAACAGCAGCAGCAGTAGCATATGTGCATGGGCGGGGAGAGAAGAAATCGTCGGGCGGATAGAGAGTCGAAGACATCACGAAGGGGAGAGAGAGGGAGAAAGATTGACCTGCTGCTGCAGCATCTCCCGCATACCGCTTCTCTCATCCCCTCTCTATATTACTGCAGCCCTCGGCTCTTATTGTTCCGCCTCGTTTTTTGCCCTTTTCCCCATTTGTCTCGTTCTGTTTTTTCTTTTTATTTCGCCTACTTCGCCAAGCCTCTTGTGTCCTTCTATTTGTTTCTATATATCTCTCTCTCTCTCTTCTTTTTTAATAACTCTGCCAATTTTTCTCGGTGTGCACGGTAGGTCTGTATATAACATATAAGACATCACGTTCTCACGCGGCGCGGCGCATGCACGACGCCTTATTCGACACGCGAATTCAATATCGGCATGACGCTGAGTGACTCCGAAATTTAATTCTTCTCGTTCTCTGCCACACGCGTTCGCCACGCACACATTGTTATCGTCCCGAGGCCGTTACACTTTCTGCGCGCACGCCTTACTTAATTCTGTCCATTATTCTTTTTCATTCTCCGCGCCGCGCTCTCCCGACGCGCTCTAATCTCTAAATCTTTCGACGCGGGGAGGATTTCACGGAAAGTTGGTACACGCTCCGAGCGCGCAAGCAGCGTGTAGAATTTCGTGCATTCTCCGACGACGAGAATCTAATCTCCGTGGAGGACGACGGCGAAGGAAAATGGTCGTTGGACGTGAGCCTCGAGCTATATTACTTTGAGGGATGCATATATATAAGGTTTTGGTAGTGAAATTCACGGAGACGGGGTAGAAAAAAAATTGTTTGCAATGATTACCGATTTCGGGCACGTATAAGGGAACTTATTTTTATTGGAGAATCTACATGTGCGTGAAAAGAAATACAAAATGAATTATTCTTACTTGTTTTTTTTTTTTTTTTGTAAAAACGCGTTATTGATGGTTAGCAGCGCTGATCGCGTGAAAAAGAAAACGCTAAAAATTCATTGCAATCCTTGATATAGCGTAATACTTTATTTACGAGAGAGCTACTCGAGGCTGGGAAAGTTTGAATGTTAAATGTGAAAGTCCACTGTAAATTTTAAAGAACACACTGAATGAAACAAAAAGATGCACATAGGATTTAAACGCGACGAGCGAAACCTTTAAACTTAAAAATATACGTCTTTGAACTTTCGTATAAAGAATAATATTATACTCGCTTTAAAGCCGAAGATCCGGCCTTTTGCCGTGATTTACATTTACGTCAAGCATGCACGGCGAATCTCGTTAAGAAAAGAAACAAATAAACTGGCACAAGAGCGACACACGCACACGAGGCAGCGGAAGCCCACACGAGTGCGCGAATCTTTGTCATTCTAATGACACAGACGGAAGCGGCAGCAAGATTTCGTAACCAAAACTCCTCTATTCCGTGAACCGACATTCGGATTGTTCTCCCGGAAAAGTATATAAGTGAAGTGTCCAACTCGCCGTCGCGTCGCATCAATAAGGTTCCCTTCAATTTCAAATCTCCGTCGTCGTGGAAAACCCCGCACGTGCGCACATAAATATACCTACGATAAGGTGAAATATACGTCGTATTCACCAACGGCCGAGAATGATCGTGAAAAAAAGGCATTGCGCGTCCCTCGAAAAGTGATCGAGCGATATCGGCGCGGCGTTTTTTTTCTCTTTTTGCTTTGTGATTTTTCAGGATTTTTTTTTCATCGGAAAGAGGGGGAGGAGCAACGCATGGCGCGAGGTGATCGAAAGGTTTCGGGTTTTTCGGTAGGAAATATAAATGGGCAGAGAGCTCGCTCTGGGATGCGTATATTTTTGTAACGCGACTGCGCTATTGTCCGGGTGCTGCAGTGTGTGCCGCTTCACGTATGTGCTGCATGTTGCGTCCCAGTCACACATACACACTTGCCCGTACACATGTGTTTGTTTAGTTTTAATACGAGGTTCTGATTTACGACATTTCTCTGCGATCGAAGAAATGAAAAAAAAAAATAATAATGGAGAATTTTGAAAAAATATATATATATAAAATTGGGGTGGGATTGTCATATAGAGGTGTGTTAAATCAAAATCAATATAGCATGTTTTTTTTTTTAAATGAAAAAATTTGTTCATTTATTAAACAAAATAATGTCGTTTATTTACAAATAAATTTTATGTACAAAAAACATTAGATGTTATTTTAAAAAATAAATATCGAATAGTTTTCCTACGGCTTCGGCAATATATATTTACACGCTAACGCGAAATAATTTTTTAAAAAACCTTCTTTTCTTTTTCTTTTTTTAATATCTATCACAGATGCGTTTAACATTTGTTTTGTAAAACTAAAGGATGTCGATCGTTTTTCTTTTTCTTTGCTATAATACATACGTGAAACTGCCCCTACAGCCACTACTGCTCGCAAGTTCCGCGATCACCAAATTAATTACACATACGCGCACTAATACTCGGGTACATACCCCCTCCCTCGTTCGCGTACAACCCTTGACACACAAGACATACATACACACACACACACACACGCATCCACATACATTTTTACGACACGTGCACGCACCTACCTATAATATGCAAATCGTGTGCGCCCGTATGGCGAACTCGTTGCCCGCTTCTAATGCACGAGGCGAGCGCATGTGTATATATATAACAAGTATAATGCGATGGTTGTTTGTCTGTGTGTACATATAGACGCGTACTCGCCGTAAATTCCTAATGCAACGTACTTCCTCGTGTCTCTCGTTTCTTTCTTTATGAAAGAACCTCCCTCCATCTGCTCAACTGTCTTTGGTATCCGTGAATATACGCGTTCATTACGAATAATTTAGATTGCGTGTGTATGTGTTGTGTGTGCCAGAATCGGGCTCTCTATTTCTCGTTTTCCGTTTGACGAAGAGTGGATCAAGCTGGTGATGTGATTGGGGTGGCTTTCAGTGTCGCCTAATTAGATGCATTCGTATGATTCTATTTACTTAGTGCCTAGGAACTTAAGAGTAATTGCGGCTTTTCATTGAGAGATTGGTGTATTATATACCGTGAGTAATCGGTGTCATCGTTCGCGAAGTACAGCGTAATTATGTATAGTCAAATTAATAGCGAGCATGTTATACGTGTTTAATTGAAGATTATTCGATCTAATTGAAAACATTAACTTATGTGGCGAAGAACAAACTCGTCATATTTTCGAAAGGAGAATGCCTACGGGTATTCTAAGTAAATGTCAATAAGGAATGTATAAAACTAATAAGAGCATAAAGAATCCATGCAAATGGGAAAATATTTGGAAAGTTAATTTTTACAATTTTTACTACTGAATGTCGCATGAAATCTCGATTTTTCAAACTATTTTAGCAAACGTCACTCTTATTTATTTCACTTTCCCTTCATTTCCCCAAACCAAATTTTTTTTAAATTTTCATATTTTGACAATAGCTCTACTTTATTTACTACGCACTCGTGGGCATTCTTCTTTATAACTTCAACGATAGACTCGATTACTACTGAATGTCTTACATTTGCCAATGACATTCTTTTTTTCGGAATCGTATTTTCGAAACACCACTCTCTCAACGAAGGTAAAGAGCAGGTCGATCGAAGAATTTGTTACTTTCTACTTAGAACTACAAAGTCTCAAGCTAATAGGTTCTTTCGAATCCTCCATCGGCGAGGATTCCAGCTCTCTACCGCAAGTCACATCCGTGAATCATAGATCTCGAGTCTCGATTCGGATAACAAGAGAGCGCGCGCGCGCGCGCATTGGAACTGTGAATTTTCAAGACGCTACGCCGTGATTACCAACTATTATACGTTATACCGTGCGCGCGTTGATTCGCTTCTCGTTCCGGGAAGCTATAAAGAAAGACAAAAAGGAAGAAAAGTATATAGAAACGCAGCTTACATCGCGCTGCTGAATCATATCGACTTTTTCATCATCATTCCCGCTCACTCACTCACCCACCTACACTTATATGCACACACGCGACTTACGCGAGCGGCTCGTCATTTTCCTTCTCTGCCTCGCGTTTTCTTTTCGTCCTCGATGCGTGTACTTATTTCTTTTTTTCCGCTCGCGACCAGTCCGAAGTGAGAAACGATTTCGCTGCAGTTGAGCCGCGAGCCCGAGATAAGCAACGATAAATTATTCAACGTGCGAGCTCTGGAAGAAGTGTCGCCTGTTCTCCTCGTGCCTCTTTTTTCGCGGAGGCGAGTTAGGGACAGAGAGAGAGAGGGAGAGGGTCTGTCGGCGGAATAAGGAAAAAAAGTTGCTTTTCAGCAAGAATTTTTAGCGTTGCGGGCGACGCCGTGACGAGATTGGAATCACGTACGCGAACGCGCGCACACGCGCGCATTTGGAAAAAGTCCGCACGGTATGTATAGAGGGTCCCTCTTTCTGCCAGTTCCAATTTTCCTCTCTCCCTCTCTCGTCGTCCTTTTTATTATAGTCGCTCTCCTGGCGCGAGCGCGCTTTCTTTTTTCGCGGAGCCGGTTTTACGGGCTCGAAATAACTCTCGTAATTTCGGGCGAGTCCGCAAAAATAAAGCCGTGTCGTGCTGCTGCTCCCGTAAAAGCTACCGTCGTACCACGAGCCTCTATATACATATATAACCATCATCTACGTACAACAAATAGCGAAATTGAGGAAAATTTCTTGTCGAACGCGCGAAGAAGTGCCGGGAGAGATGGATAGCCATCAGGCGTTTCCGGGGCACGCCAATGGATTTTCTTCGCTCGCTCGCGAACCCGATATTATCGAGCAAAATTTCAAGCAGTCGGGGTGTATGTGTGATATACAAGTCGCGCGCGGGCGTCTCGAGACTCGTAACTCGACTCCTCTCGCTATATGCGCGAAATAAAAAGCCAGCGTGGTTCCCTCCGGACTTTCTCCTCCGGGCACGAGCGAAGAAGCTGAGAGAGAGGGAGGGAGCGAGAGGGACGGAAATCGAATCCTCCACCTCCTCCTCCCTCTATGTGTGCGAGAGCGCACACGCGAAAGACTTAATTCCGCGGAATTTCCTGGGCTGCCTCGCGATTCTAAAAGCCGATAGTAGCGCTCGCGCGCAGGCATGAGACTCGGCGCAGAGAGTCGATTAATTCCTCCGGCCTGCCGATAAATTCGCCCTCGCAGCGCAGCTCGAAACAAGAGCAGGGCAGAGGAAGGAAAAAAAAGGGAAAAGACAGCGAGGGAGGGGAAAAGAGGAATATAAGGGAGGAAGCGGGAGAAGAAGCGGTCCGTGAAATCAGCGGTCTATGGGTCGGCCCGGGCATAATACGCATGTATAATGTAACGATAATGGCGATCGGGTCTAGGCCCCTCTCTATACACGTTCTTTTCACCCTGCGGTGTTCTTTTGTTTCTCGCTTCGTTTTTATTTCTCGTCGTTGCAGGAAGGGAGAGAGAGAGAAAGAGAGAGAGCTCTCGTAATTGCCGTGCTCGTTGAATTACACGGACATTCGTATTGCTCCGAACTATGGCGTACATGGCACACGAGATATAGGCGAGCATTATCGCGTATATATATGTATATACGGTATATATCGTCATTATTTTGGCTTGGCTATACACGCTCATCAATTGCAGATTTGAATCGCGCATATAATATTATATATGAGAGATTACAAGTATGCATATAGCGCTGCTGTACTTAGAATATACGTGCTTATATACTTATTGTGATACGCGGGCGCGTGATAGCGGAGCGAAGTTTGACGTTTTGTCGAACGAAACTTCGCCCCGCGCACTTCGCTATTTATAGAGAAAAATCAGCCTTCAAAACCAGTGCACGGCAATTTCGAAATCTCCTCTCCCTTTCTATAAATCGTCTCCTTCGAACGGCACGCAATACAATACGCTGCTATAGACGTGTACACAGACACACAGAGACAGACATACAGACGAAAAGAAGGAATGCGTGCGCGCACGCCGCGGCGAAGCGATTATATATTCGTATAATATACGTATATACGACAAAAGCATCCTTCTTCTCTCCTCGCGCGCGCGCTTATACACGGGGCGGCGCTTCGTGCGGCTAAAGGACGAAGGATGAGAAATAACGCAAGAATTATACGCGCGAGCTATCTACTATACGCTGCAGAAAGCAGAAAAGAATTAGCGCTCGCACACGCGCGCGCACACACACACACACGACGATATAATAATAATAATGATAACAACGAGAAAAGAAAAGAGGTAAACCGCAGCCGGTGTCTCTCGAGGCTCCTCTTCCTCTCTCGACGCTCCCGCTTCGTCTTCTATTTCATCTTCTTCTTCTCCTTGGTCTTCTTCGCTCTGTTCGGCTTCGTCAACGTCGTCCGAGCGTAGGCTTAGCTTTGCGGCAGGAGCGCGTGATAGACCGGCGCCTCGTAGAAACTACCGTGAACAGCCTGAAGCGCGTGAAGCGCATGGTGGTGATGATGGTGGTGGTGCCTGTGCATGGCGTACATATTCGAGGCAGCAGCCATGTACGAGGATGCCGAGCCCGTAGGCAGAGCCGATGACACAGGTCCGGTGGAGGGGCACGAGGAGGATGACGAAGAAGACGACGACGGCGTCGAGGATGACGAGAGGGAGGCCTGCTTAAGATTGGCGCGCAGCTGTGAGGACGAGTTGCTGCTGCTGCTGCTGCTGTTGTTGTTACTGGAACGCCGGTAGGGGTGGTGGTGGCCGATCATCGTCGGGGTGGCAGTTGAACCGACGATGGCCGGCTGGTGGTGGTGATGGTGCCTCTGCGAGGGCGGTGCCATCATTGCCATGCCATAGGAGGTGGGCTGCTGCAGCTGCGTCTGCTGGGGCTGCTGGCTCGGGTAGGCTTGATGGAGAATCGTCGCAGCCGCAGCGGCTGCTGCTGCCGCATTTGACATGGCCGTCGATGCCGCGACGACCGTCGGCTGCTGCTGCTGCTGTCTGTGGTGGTGACTCTGGTGGTGGCTGTGCTGCTGCTGTTGCTGATGCTGCTGCTGCTGCTGCTGTCGGTGGTGCATGTGGTTCGTTGGCTGTTGATGCTGCAGCTGTGGCTGCGGTTGCGACTGCGGTTGCACACTGCGGAAGTACTGAGGGTAGAGGTTGGCAAGGACCTTGTCGTCGAGTTCGGTTGACTGGAGTTTCGGCCTCTGCTTCGGCTCCGGATGGTGCGGGCCGAGAGCCGCCGTCAGGGCCGCGTGGTACGTGGCGGCCGCTGCGGCAGCTGCTGCCGCCGGTACATTGTGTCCCTTGACATCGGCCGAGACCATGGAGGCGAGTGATGGCGAGGGCATTGGCATGTGCTGCGGTGGGTTCACGTTCATAGGTGCCACTATAGCCACCGGCGCGGAAGACTGTTGGTGCAGATGCTGGTGGTGGAGGTGCTGCTGCTGCTGCTGCTGCTGCTGTTGATGGTGCTGCTGCTGCTGCTGCTGTTGGTGCTGGTGATGATGGCTGGACGAGGCGATGGCCGCTGCGGCTACCGGCATCACCGGGTTCACCATCATGCCCGTGAGGCCGGACAACGTCGGCTGGTTCTGCGCCACCTGTACCGCCGTTGCCGCACCGGCTCCGCTTCCGATCGTCGCGCTGGCCGCATGCTGCCGGCTCCGGCTGCTGGAGCTACGCCGGGACGAGGACGAGGTGGATCCGGAGCTCGTCCTCGGGGGCAGGTTGTTGACGAACATCGTCCGCCTCTCGAGTTCCGCACGTCTGTAGTAGCAGGGGTGGATCATGAGGAGCGGCTCGCCGTTGCCCGGCGGCGGTTTCGCCTGACTTGGCAGCTCGTACTCGACGCTGCAGTCGACGTGCAGCGGTATCGAGAAGTCCTTGAAGGTCGGAGGTACGGCCTCGGGCATACAGGTCGTTGACGTCGAACCGCTGGGTATAGGGGTGGGCAGAGGTATGCCGAGCGGCGACAGGGACGTCATCACCGGACTGATGTGGGTGGTCGAAGCCGCTGCTGCCGCTGCCGCGACGGCGTTCAGCACGGAGTCGCGCGCCAGCTGGAGCTCCGAGTAGTCGTGTATCAGACCCGGTGGCGGCTTGCTGCAGGCCATCAGGACCTCGCCTACCTTCCTCTCGTAGCAGGCTGCGGCCATCTTTGCTGCTGCCGGTGCTGCTACTGCTGCTCTCGCAGCTTTCTTCTCTGGCCGTCTCCGCGCCGTCTTCGCCCGGCGCCTCCCCTCAGGCGGCTGACTGCGAAATTCTGCAATGTCTCATGATCATCTGGTCTGTGCGAGCTGCGCCGTAGGCGGCTGCTGCTGCTGCTGCCGTGGGGATGCGAGCTGCACTGCGAGTACGAGAGCGAGGCGGGTCTGCAGCCTTTCTCTGTCCGTGTGTGCGCCGGACGATCGGCGCCGATCGATGCGCGACAGACGGACGGACGGTTGCCGGCAGTAGCAAAGAGAGAGAGAGAGAGAGTCCGGGTTAATCCGGACTTTTTATTATTTGCACCCTCCCCTACGCTGCGCTTCTGCTGCTGCCTCCTCCTCCACGTCCTCCTCCTCCTCCCCTCGAGGGGGGCCAGCCAGCCAGCGGCAGCGGCGCACACTGCGGAACGGACGAACGAGAGAGGAGCGGGAATATCCTCCCTACCTCGTGGCTGTCATTCTCGCTCGTTGTCTTCCTTCCCCGTCGTTGATCGTTGTCTGTGCTGCTGCTAGCGGTGCTCCTCTTTTTTTCCTTCCTCGTCGTCCCCCGTCGTCCCTCTCTTTCCTTCCTCGCGGATGTCATGCGGCCGCTCGCCTCATCCTAGGCGCTGCTGCTGCGCGCCACCTCCTCGCTGCTGCTCCTTGCTGCACTCCGGGTGCATTTAAATGCCGTGGAGATTATGCAGGGGCGAGAGAGAGAGAGGGAGCAAGCGAGAGATAAAGGGATAAACGATCGTGGTACTGGGCACGAGAGGAGGCGGTGGTATTTTTTCTCTCCTCGTCCCGTTCTTTTTATTTTGTGTTCGCTCACCAGAGCCGAGCGTCGGACCAAAAGAGTTGTATATCCAACGCCGCGGATCGGGGGATAGCGCTTGGAGGGACGTGAGGGAGCTTTTTAATTTGGTTCAACCTGTCTCTCTTACTCCCTCTCTCTCCCGTTATCTTACTCTCGCTCGGTCTTCCTCTCTCACGTTCTCTCTTGCCTTCGCTGAGCTGCTGTCGGCTGCTCCAAGTTGCGGAACCTTCCTCGGCGCAATCCCTTATCACCACGACGACTTTGCCATCCGGAGGCGGAGGAGATGAAGGAGAGGACGATGGGAGACGACGGTGCGCAGCCGCCTGGGCGTTTCTCGCTCTCCTCCTCCGTATCTCGCGGCGCACTGCTATTACGCGCACTTTTTTATCTCACACCACCTTACAACTTGACGTGTATATATATATGTATACTCTTTCTCTATCTCTCTTGCTTGTATACGCGAGCACTTGCACCCACTGCGCGCGTTCTCTATCTCTCTTCTCTCGGCGAGCGGATGCGCGAATCGTCGGCCGTTCCTCGGCGCGCAGGCGTAAACTGAGAGGGTTAAAGAGCAAGAGAGACAGCCTTTTAAAGATCTTCCCTCTCTCTCCTTTTTGAATTTCTATATCTCTTCTTACATGCACTAAACACACTTGTAACACGTAAAATTTCACACAAATATTGTAATCGATGGAGATATATCACGACGTCAGTTCGAGATGAACTGTCAATCTTCCAGCTGTATCTTTTCGAATTGCACACTCGATGATGTTCACCTCGCACTGTGGTTTCTCTGTTCGACCGAAAAGTGACGTTTTTTTTTTCTTTTGCTCCGATACTGCCCGACGGGTTGTCACAGGCCGCACGCGTAGTGTCACACTCTTTTCGCGTATATATAATACGTGTGGGAATGACGATTAGTTGCCGTCTCTGTCCGTGTCCGTATAATTTTCGGAGTATATACGCGCGTGCGCGTACCGTCTATGTATGCGTGCGAAAGACGTGTGTATAAGTGCGGGCGCGCGCGTGCGTGGGGCAGTGCGGTGCCACTCTGCTCGTCGGCTGCTCGCACGCGATAAGGAAGCGGCCAACGTCGAGGCAGAACTGAGGTCCCCGGGTTCTCTCTCCTCGGCATGAACGCGGCTCGGTCTCTCCCTCCTTCTCGCTCGCTCCCTCGTCAAGCGCCGAGCATGCAGCCGAGGGACGTCGATTCCAGCGCCGCTGCTGGCTGCGGCTCGGCTCCGCTCGGCTCTCCGCGTGTATAAGCCGTCTGCGGGTATATAGCGCGTGGGAGCGACAGAGAGGGAAGCGCGTTATATAGAACGAGAGCCGCACCACTACAGGCTCGGGGGCACCCTGCCAGCCCGCACTAATACCACTACCTGTCTGCCAGCCCCTCTCGTGTGCTATATATCTTTCTCGCTCGCTCTCGTATATATATATATATGGTCGTCGCTGTCCTCGTCTGGCTTTCTGGCTCCCTCGGTGCCGGCCCGACGGCTCTCGCGAGTATTGGCCCTGCCTGCCACCGTGTCACACGCGCTCCACACACAGACACTCAAGCTCGCACACATTCTCCCGCAGCGCTTAGGATGTAGTCCGCCTCCGACGCCGCCGCCGGCTCTCCGGCTTCGACCCTATAATGTATAGAAGAGGGACGGAGTCGGAGCCCAGGGACGGATATCGGGCCCCCTCTATCTCTCTCTCTCTCTCTTTAAAGTGCGCCCAGACGGTTCCCGCTCTCCCTATTACTCTTTCACTTCGGCAGAGTGAGAGAGATGAGTGCTGGAAGCGATTATGAGAGAGGGAGAGAGAGAGAGAGAGGGAATATGACAGGGTCAATTAAGGAAGAGCGCGCACCGGGTGGTTTTTACAAAGCAAAGAACGCGCGCGGCGCTAGTTGGATTTTCGGTTGAATATAATTTAACGCTCTCTCTCTCTCCGGCCGGTAATTAGTTGATTGCATTGAAATGACGGTGTGGTTTTTTGTCCCGAGCGCAGCTGGCCAAATTGCACGTGGAGTTTCGGTTAAAATTGTATAATTTCCGTGCCTGCGTGCCGCACTGCGAAGCTTATTATAAGGCGCTTTCCCTCAGATTGCCAGCAAGTGTTTGTATATATATTCTAGTTTTGGGACGATGAGAAAATAAAAGGAAGATTGGTTCGCTTTGAGTCTTAATTTAACTTGAAGATTCGAACAAAAGTAACGGTTAATGTAACTTTTTGAAAATTAATTAATATTGGGATAAACTGTAAAAATGCGCTCTTTATTCTCAAGTAGTTTATATACTTATCCAATGATATCAAACCAATGATTTAACCTTTTCTTTTAGGATCGTCTTTAGAAAATGGAAAGTTCTTCCTTTATCCAAAAATTGGAAACTTATTATGACAATAAGTTAATTAAACGGGTACATAAACGGTTGTATCTTTCTTATACTTCCTAGTGTAAGAATGACGGAGGAACATTTTTGAATTTAAATATTTCAAACTTTCCACAATCAACTTTAAAATAGAACTACCTATTGTATAACCGACAATGAATGACAATCGCCAACTATTTTAGCGCACAAACCGTCAAAGAGCCAATTTATATAACGCCTTCCAGGAGATCTATACCGAATGCAAAGCGCCGCATGCACGAAAATCGCAGGCCAGCTGTCGGCCTTATACAACGTGCATTTTCCGAAATATTTACGAATAATGGCACCGTTCGACCCTCTTTTAATGAGCCTATGAAAGCTTTTCACCTCTTACAGAACGCTCGCTTGATCGCGCGCGCTTGCACGTGCCTGTTATTTTGGACTTTGCCGTACACATCCATCGGCCTCGGCCGTGTATAAACACTGCTTTATAGAAATAATGGGACTATTTCGGGCGAGGATTATTCCAATATCGGACGAGGCGCGCTTATTAATGTCACAACAATAGGCTCTAAATAGAGGCCGCGTGCATGTGGCTGCGCATGCAGATGTCGCAGTTTTCGAATTAAAATTATCCTTCGCCATGTAAAGGTGTACAGGTTTATATTGTGTATTCCTTTTTCTAGGGTTGAAAGGCGAGTTATTGTGCGGAGGCTGTGTATTGCATATAAAATGTATGATTTCACTTTGCCAAAGCCTTCGTGGGTTTCCGATAGTCGTGGAATGATTTCGAGTGATTATATAGGGGTCGAATCGTTGAGACTATGAGAATCGAAGCTAAAACATAAAAATACTTATATATTTAATTGTGATAATTGCTACAATTTGTAGTAAAAATTATATTTTTGGTATAAATTGTGATCATTTTCATCAGCAGGGTTGCGAGTACTTAATTCCCTGAGGCACTAAATTTCTCAACAAGTCCAGAAACACTTCGGACTTCTGGACTTGATCGGAGTCAATTCCGAAAATACGTCGGAATTTCGGACTTGATGGGAGTCAACTCCGATCAAGCCCAAAAACAGGTTGCACTTCCGGACATATGTATGAAAGAAGTGCAAAATCTGCAACCCTCTTCATCAGAATATATAAGCCTGCCTCCGCAATAATTGACAATTAAATAATAGTTTTACTCCAAAATTTACCTCTGTTATGGAAAGTTATACAAATTTCGGAGCTACAGATATTTTCATTCGTTTAATTACGTCGTGCTAACTTTCAATGTAATTTGAGGAACAAAAATTTGTACTGCGCGACGAATGAGGAAAAAAGTTGAAACGACATCGGTGCACAGCTCGGCTGGTATATTTAAAAAACGCCAATTTGGAAATTTATCTTAATCAATCGGGCGCCTCGCGCGTACAAACGATAATTGCCATGTGCAGTTTTTAACAAAGATAAAATTTAATTGCTGCCGCGATAACGCTATACATATATACATATACAAATATAATATTTATATATATATTGCATATATAGCGTTGACCGTTTCGACAGAATTTCAAATATTCAGAGAGCAAACCGCAGAAGCCACATTTTTTCTCCATAACCGTCCAAGACCGCAAAATCAATATTTCATTAAAATTCATCGCACATTATCGCGTGCGCGCGGGCGCAGGGACAGAGAGCCGCGAGCTCCGTCCTTCCATCTACACCATCGCCGATATATAATCATCATAATTAAGCATTGTTTACAGCGCCGACAGCATATCGCGAACCGAATGCCATTCGCTATTCGAACAATAACAAATTCCATTACGCCTGACAGAATCGAGGCGAGAAAGACGCGCATCGTGACGCTGGCAAAACTTTTGGACGGGACTATGTGGGTCGGTCGAACTCCCTCGCACAGAGAGAGAGAGAGAGACGGGCGGGTTTGGAAGAGAGAATAAGACCAAGGCGAGTGCGAGAGAAGGCAAAGAAGAAGAAGAAGAAGAAAACGAGCGGGTCGGAGCGAGAGTAACGCGAGGCTCGTTACGTTTCATTTATCTTTCGGGGGGAGATGGAAAATACTCGAGAGCGCGCGCTATGTTGATTGCCAATGGCGCTCGGGCGCCGGAGAGAAATTTTTCGGCCGCGCTCGCTTCTATACGTATAACCTTCGTATTATATATATACAGACACACACATAGACACAGGAATAAATATACGCGCGTGTCCAAACTTTTCTTTGCTCGGATGATTGATGCTGCTTCGTATCGCGCAGTGTCGTATAGAGTGCTGCTCGCTTGGAATTTAAATTTAGAGGCTTGCACGAACGCGCGGCATTTTTTCTCCCATCGCCGCTCCGTATCTGATGAAATCCGTTCACAAAAATTTCGAACTTTATACACGACAGCTTGGCCGATGATTCGATTCGTGAGGAAAGTGATAAAGCGGAGATCCGGGGAAGAAAGATAGATGCCGAACGTTAATTATATATATTCCAGCGCGCGATCGAGCGGAGTATATCACGCGCAAGCGCGCTTTTTGTCCTGTGGGTCGGGTGGCAGGTGCGCCGTGCCGTTCCGCAGCGCGCCGCGGCAGCTGAGTTTCGTAAATAGGCCGTGATTTAAATATTTTCGCGGCGTTTGATCGCACGCAAATTAGACGACGCAGACCGCGCGCGCACGGGCGGAGGCAGGTGAGCATGCAAAGCTTTCGACTGGATTTATAAAACTTGTTGCAAAGATATAATTGATGAAACGAAATTCATCAGTTTCACGGTACGCGAGTTTTAATTTATTTATAATAACGATCGCGGTGGGTGCAGCGCGTTGTGTTTTTTATACGCGCCCAGCGGAAATGGAATTTTTTATTGTATAATATATGTATATGTATATAAATATTTATTCATATACATTTTTGGCCTTAATTGCCATTCGATATCTGTAAAAATTAATTGCTCCTCTACGTATTTTTTATTTTTCACCCGGTTATTATAAGCGAGCGGTTGACCGAGCGTATACATATATATATAGGATCGCTCATCTATGCATATGCGTTTGTTTTCGTCGCCCACGCGCTGCCCCGCGATTAAATTTTGCCGTTCAACTGTTCCGCGTATAATTATTCCATTTAAATGTGAATATTGATGAATTCCGACGACGACGATGGAAACATGTACACGCGCGACTTCAAAACAGAATGATTATTTTATATTTATCGACTGTGTGCATCCGTGCATGTGTGTGTATGCGATGTGTTTGTCTGCAATGCACACGGTGTCTTTAATAAAAACTGCGGGCGCCTGTCATTGAGACTATACGCATATGAATATAGACGTACGTCGAAAATCGTAAAAGGTTCGATAAATATTTAAAAAAATATAAATTGATAATTCAGTGGTAAATTCGCGCGTCTTATATAATATTGAACCTGCGAATTTCAAAGTTTATACTTTTTGATTCCTACCGCTCACAGGATTAAAAATGTTTAATAAATCTACAGAGTTTTAATGAAATTCTCAGTATAGCTGATCATCTATATTATACGTAACTTGCTTTCTCACTTGAAATAAGACCGTTTTCCAAATAAAGTTATTGCATATCTGGCGCATCTATTTTTAATGATTTTGATATTTCATTAACGATTTACGAACACTTTACAAATCAATGGTCAGCATCACGTATAGATATAATAGTCTTTTACAGAAAATGACGGCAATCGTGTACGATAAACTCAACAATTCATCGGCTCGCGTTTAAAAGAAAAAAGAAAGTACAGCGCGAGACTCTTTATTGCACATCGGTTGCCTTGTCGAACGCTGTTATATGCACGGCGCAGAGGCTCTAAACAAAACCAAACACTCGCACGGGACATTATGCTAAACGACGTCTCTGCGTGCGCGCGTCAACATATATATGCACGCAGCGAGCTGTCGTTATAGCGAATATTGCTCGCATCGACGCGTTTTCGCGCGAAAAACTTTTAAGCAGACCTGCCCCGTGGACAAACAAAGAGCTCTCATAATTAGGTCCTTTTTATCGCGCCACTGTCTTTCACAAGCGGAAACTAATTCGCTCGCTCGCTGCAAGGAAGCCCTATCAGCTAAACGCGAATTCAGGGATAACCGGCCAACGTTTTCATCATTCTCATGTACTCTGTGTCATAAGAATGTGCGTATATATATAATTGTCCAGTATATATGTATGGTTATATTGTGAATATGGCGTGTAATTATTGCGGAGAACTGCTCGGCTGAAAAAAGGATTGCGTTGAAAGTCGCGTAGCTGCGAAAAGTAAGAATTCGAGACGCGTGCGAGGTGGCCGAAAACTCATGACGCGTGTGCATAATGTCGGAGAAGCGGCTACATGCGAGGTGTAAAAACTTCTCTATATGCGCGAAATGCATTTTAGAAGAGCGCGCTACAGTACGCATTTCGCGAAAAATTCGCGCTGATTCTACATACACTGCGAGTCGCAAGGTACGTTTGTACATTGTGCAGAAAAAAATTAAAATTTACCCGTGCGAACGCGTCGTCGCAGAAGAGAGTAAAAAGTTTAAAAAATATTACGTTTCACATTTTATAATTTGATAAAAGTGCAGTCGACCGGTGTTCGCGACACTTCTCCGCGAGAAATTATTCCTTCTTTTATTATTTAGACATTTCGTTGTTTTATGTTACGCGAAAAGTTACTTTTGCAACTGACGTCGCGGACGTCTTGCTTTATTGCAAAACGATCGAGAATCGCTTATAAAAAAAAAGAAACACTTCGTTTCGCAACTGGCGCCGCGAGCTCTCGCGCTTTTGCGAAATTGATAAATGATGACTTTATGATCGCGCGAATCCGAACTTTCGACGGCGCGGGGCCGCGCTGCACATCGACAGGAAGTGTAACTTTTATAAAACCATTTATTCGAATAAAAATATAACGTATGGATATATGTATATATAATCGAGTGTATAATGTTGCTATAAATGAATACGCTCGCGTTTATGTGTATGTGCGTGCGCAAAGGCGCGAGAGCGTTAATCGCGTTTTAAGCGCTTTTTAATTACATCGGTAATTACATCTAACTTATCCGCGGTTCGCGATCTGCTCCTTTTTTTTCCTCCCCATCGTTATTGCGTCCGTATATATAGAACGCGGCACATAGCCGCCACCAGCGCGCTCTTCTTATCTGTCTACAGTTGGCGTTATACTGCGTGCGCAGCTGCGGTCGTCGCGTGAAAACGACGGTTGGGAATCCGATAGCGGATCCGATATATATATGTTATATACGGTCTTTTTAGCGCGGCGACTATATAACGCGCCGAGGCCGCAGCGCGAGTTTTATTCTGTTTGCACGTTATTTGCGCGCGAAGCGGTAGCCGCGCTGTATATATACTGTTCTCTTTGCAGCGCGAGTCTGCGTAAGTATTTAAAGCCTATTATACAACGTGAAAAATAAGAGACGCGCTCGCGGGGACAAGTTGGCGCTGCGAGTATTGACTATGTGTGCGTCAAGGAGAGAGCACGCTTGTCGTCTAATTTTTATGATTAGTCACGGCTTTTATGCTAATCATGCGAATGACATATCCTGAATATTCTCCGGTAATTTAATAATGTTGCTTATGCATATTAGCCACGGTATATAAGTCAATTATAAGGTTTCAAATCTTAATGCAATTAGTGATTTTACGCCCGGAACTTTAAATAAGTAAGTAATTTAATTCACTTGCAAGCTCATATACCTTTTACTATAGTAGAAACTAATTAATCACTTGATAAGAAGTTCACTTAGCTCAGACGTATATATACTCTTCCGACATTATATTATACTCTAGCAAACTTTAATCTTAATAAGCAGCATACAGATATATTATATTAACCGTGAAAATATGTTTTTCAGAACGCCTGTTTATCCCCATCGCGCACTTGTTCTTCGCGACTTGTAGCGAACAACGAGAGAAAACAGACATCACATAATTCACACCATCGCACCGCGCGCTTTGCTTGAAAATTACCGAACGAGCGTTAATCTCGCTGTCGCTTTTCCTCGACACGCAGCCTCCTTAAACAGAAAGAGAGAGAGAGACGTCTCTGGCAGCAATAACAAGTTAAGCAACGACGCCCCCAGCTTATACTCGAACGAGTTCGAATATAATTATAGCAAACGTAAAATTTCTGTATTATACTGTCCCCCTATATATAGTGACAAAAAACACGGCATAATATCTCAGTAATGGTGCGCGCGCACGCATTGCGAATTCGAGGTACGTCGTCGTCACGCGCTTGACGGCAGGTCTCTCTGATAAAAAGACAAAATCCAATCAGTACAGCCTTAATTACAAAAATATCCCCTCGCGGCCCCGCGTGGCGCTCGCTATCGTATCCCATCTACACTCGCGTCATTTCCTCGTCTTTCTCCCGCTCGCCTTGTACGTATATATATATGTATCTAGTACCACATCCAGCAATCGCGGCGGTCTTTACATATACGCCGCTTTGTTAATAAACAAGAAAGAGTAGGCTCCAATCCGCGCGATCCCTCTGCAGTTCGTATATATTATACGCGAGCCGATGAATACCTTCGCGCTCATATATTCATATAGGAAAAGCCTTATACACGTGTATATATATGTATGGACGTATGATATCGCGGACGACGAGCGGAAACGACAGGGGATTATAAGGATCGTCAAAGACAAATTTTTCGAATATATATATACTCTCTCTCTCTTACTTTTTTTCGCTGAGCCAACACACACACACACAGACAGACGAACGAACAGGGCCGCGCTCTGTCCTCTATAAACGTGTATATGCGAGAGTGTGTATATATACGGCCTTCTTTCGCGTTTCTCTCCCTCGGCGAGCTGCCGCTCCGCCGCCGCGGAGAGCTGGCTCTTCTCAAAGAGGCTTTGTACATACGGGTTCGGGGCCGCACGTCTCTTCTCGGGACGACTGCGACGACGACGACGACGAGTTCGCTCGCTTGCGCGATCTACGTGCCTGACATTTGTAGTGCTTCCTCGAATATTCACAAAGACTTTCACAGTATTTTTCCCTCTCTCGTGCTGCTGCTGCTGCTGCTGCAGCAGCTAGGCTCTTCTCCATTCCTCCGGTCGGGCTCAGCTATCTCGCCTTCTTTATCTCTCGTCCTTGTCGACCGCCGGCTGGCATGCAGCCGTGTTTTTTCCTCTCCTTATACGCGTCTGCTGCGTGCGTATAGATCCCCCTGCACTAGCTGTGCGTGTGTGTGTGTAATATAATATATAACCATGCGGTGTCCTGAAATTCGTCAATGAATTTTTGGTGGGAATCCTCAAGAGAGAAAACGACGTACGCCTATAAGTTTTCAAAAGAGAGACGCGACGACGTCAGCCGGCATGCAGTATGCGCATAGCCTTTAAAAGGGAAGTCGTCGCGTACACGCGCACACATAATAGAGCGAGCGAGCGAGCTGCATTCGCTTTCACGTTGCACTCGGCGATTTTTTTTTCGCCTTCAATGAGCCCTCTTCATATACGTGTGTGCGTGTATGTGCTACAGCGCTGAGAGAGACGATTAGAGGCCGTATACACGCGCGGACGTTACTTTGAGCTGTCGTTAGGCGAAACGCGGTCAGTTCCCGGGGCAGCATTCGCTGAAAAGCACGCGCGCTATGCGGCGAATTAGCGATGCTCGTTATTGAATTGTTGCTAATTGACCGGCTGAATTAATGAGAATGGATGCGCCTGCAGCGGCCGAATATATATTAGGTGTATATATTATAGGTTAATTCTTTTTCTATGCCTTAATTTTTCTTTTTTTTTGGGCAGTGGGAACGATATGGGTCGTAATTGCACGCGAACGGCCTCGTTGTTACGGGGTATGATAAAAAAAGGAAAGTAATTATTATCGCGAGAAGTGCGTCGGTGTTGGGAATGGAAGTTATTAGCAGGATATAAGGGATTAGCGTAATTCTGATTTTGAAAGGCTAAGCGCGTCTCGTGAGACCTTGATAATTTTAAGGGCGGTCGTATATATAAGTATGTATAATATATAGGAGCTGGATTTGAGAAGGGATGGGTACGAAGCGAGTGGAAAGTTTTGGAAATAAAATGGAACGGATATATAATCGTAGGCTTGGCTCCAGAACCCTTCTGAGTAAAATTTCCACCTCATTTCCGCTAAAGTGGAGTTTGTCATGTGCAGCCGGCCCACCAGCGCCAAAGTGTCTTAAATTTTCCGAAACCAGGGTTCCAAAAGAATTAGAGGAATGGTTTTACGACGCGGCATGCGAAAGTGAAGATATGTATATGGATTAAATACGTATCGTGACAATCGCTTTACTATTGTGTATCCTCCATTATCTCCTTATTGTTATATAATTCTAAATACAGAACCATGCACGATGAAACTTTAAACTTTCCCTGGTAGAAATATAGTTCGTTCTTCATTCCCATTTCTGAAAAACGAGTTTCCGTATACATTTTTTAGGTATTTTATGGCGAGTTGAGCGAAAAATGAAATGGACTATACTATCTTCATCGCCAAGGTCACGTTTCTCGAAACCTATAGCGCAAATGCACCCTAAACCCAGCGACTATTATACCGAGCTTTATTACCGACGAATATAATAACTGTACTGACTGCGAGACGCAGCAGCTGACCGAGTGACCAACTGCTCTGTCTTTCTCTGTACCTGACGACTATATACTCCGATATTTCTTAATCCGAGCACTTTCTAAACCACCATTGTGTACACCACATGGCTGCCGCAAATGCAGCGTGTATAAATACAAGGCGCGAAGGTACGGGGGAATTTACAGTCTCTCTTCTGTAGCTCCGATCGCGGGCCCCGCGTCTAATAGGGCAGGATCGGTCGCGTCAATCAGCTAGCAGCATCCCAAAGGGGCAGCGGCTTTGTTCTTCTCCCTTCCAGACGGACACTCTCCGCCCGCTATACCTGCAGCAGTACGCGCGGTTATTTCCGTAAATTTTTACTGCGAAAGTACTGTGCGCTTCCACACCATAAATGAGACGACGAGAGTTTCCCCGAAGATACATCGCGAATGTGTACAATAACAGCGGCCCTTTTAATCCTTCCATCACTCGGGGCTCCGGAATCCGTACACGAAGCGTGTAATATAATGCTGTGCAGCGCGCACTGCACATGTGATGTAGCGCGGGGCCGAAAACCTTCTGTCGTCTTCGCATTGTACTCAGGTCGCCAAGTTACGCAAGACACACTTTGCGCTCGTATATATACATATATGTGTGAGTATATATGTACCGTGCGAAATCTCCGAGACTGCCGCTCGATAATCTCGGCGCGGAGGTAGGAACAGAAGGCGGTCCCCGCGTGTAACGCAAGAAGGCCGAATATCGTGTGTATATAATAATGGCCGGAAGGGATAAATGAAAGAGGGGGTGGTGGGTGAGTTGTTATATTGCTATAAATAATAATCGAACGCAGCAGCTGTCGCGAAAATCTCTCCAGGGAAGGATCTGCTTCTACGGAGGATGGACGGATCAGCCGTATATAATATATACTTAATGGAAGGCGCAGTAGGGCTGCAGCCTGAGAAACGCGGCTGCTGCAGCAGGCGGAGTAGAGTAGAATTCCCCAAGTCTCAGACGCAGAGCCGGCATAATGGTAATAATAACAAAGCCTATAAATTCGCAATCCAGAGCAGGTAGCTCCGGGAGGGAGAGAGAAGAGGAAAGAAAGAGAAGGAAGCGCCTTCTTCTTTCTCAAGTTCTGTAAAAGCCCCTCGTGCACGGTCCGGATTCGCTTTCTCTCTCTTTCGTGCTGGCGCATGCGGCTGGCGTCGCCCCGTGACGAAGTTTCGGAGAACCGCCCTCCCCGCGCCACATACAATACCTGCACCTTTGTGTGCATCACGCGCAGGTTGATATATATGAATGTGTGAGAGGCGCACATGTGTGCACCGCGCGCGTGAAATTCACGGGGCGCCGGCACCTTTCTCGAGATTTCACTCGGGCGTCGTCGCTCCGAGGTTGGCGTCGATCTTTTTTCCCTACTGGCGCGCGCGGAAATTAAGGTTTTATCAATGAGCGTCCGAGCGAAAGAGAGGGGGAGAGGTAGACAGAGAGAAAGATGGCTGTTTGAAGAGGGACGAGAGAGAGAATGGAGGGGAAAAAGCGAGAATAATCGATGAATCCGCGCGCCCGAGGATAAAATGATCGATTCTTTGTCGTTTTTCGTCTGGCTCACCTTTTTTGGGGGGGATTTTTCAGTGTCTGGTGTGTGTATGTTTGTAAGCTTCCGTGAGTTTGTGTATTGGATGGGGATCGAAGGATTTTTGGAGAGATTCAAGTGTGACTGCACGTCGCGTCTTTTTCTTTCGGGCTTCATGCTTCAAATATATATCATGTGCCAGGTTTCCGTGTTTTCGATACACTTCAAAGGTGACTGATTCGTTCCGTGGACAGTGAAGTCTGGAAATAGGCTGCTTTAAGTTTTCAAAGATAGGTTTGCGGCGCGCATCAATCAAATGACGCTATACACAGATACACGCTGAAAAACAATAACCGTAGTTTGAAAAAGATCGATGTGGTATGAGATATTGATGGCTTATTACATCTATATTGTAAGTTATTATTAAAAATAGAATAGGGAAATGTTAAGAAGACTTTATAAAGTGTTAATAAATACTTATACGTATATAGCTATCTCTACAGGTAAAAATGACACACAAACTATAAACTATCATTAATTCTATATATGTGAAAGGAACTTGGTTATATTAATATGTTTATACAAAACTTCGTCAGTATTTCAATGACATTGAACAATTTATATAAATTTACTCTGTCCCCTTTACTTTGATAAATATAACTTCGGGTACTAAAACTTGAAACATCATTCATATACATCTAACATTCAAGTGACTCAATTAACCGAAATAAATCGTCATCTCGCCGACATACGCGAACCATATACAACCATATATACAAGAGCCATATACAACGTTATACTAATCACAATTTTCGATTACCGTCGCCTCGCGACGCGCGATAATCAAAAGTAAACAAATCCACGCGCGCGATATCTTTTGTAAATTCGCGGCTTATCGTCTTGAACCAAGAGCATGACCGCCGCGTGCGCGCGCGTTACAAAATCGTTGTCCTCGCTTGGTCGCTCGCTCGCTGTACAACCGCGCGACTATAACATCGGCCGGGCAAGCGCAACGATGGGCAAACGGCGATAAGAAGTACTTTATAACGGTGTGGAGTATACAGCAATGTCGCCCGGACCGCAGAACTAAGTGTACACGGCTAAGCGTAAAGGGAGAAACTGAAAACGAGTAAATCTTTAATGTGCTTAGAGGCCAAGCGAGTCGTGTATTTAACTCTTTAAGCGCACTTTAATGCCCGCGACGCGCAAATGTGTTTGCGCGGAATCCTCGAGAGAGAGAGAGAGAGAGGAGCCGTATATAACGACGACTTTTGAGATTTTTAAACGAAGGCGACGAGCGCCGCGGCGAATCGCTTAGTCATGTCTTTTTTCGGCTATGCGGCGCTTTTTTTCTTTTTGCTGCTCGTGCAGCGCTGCGACCTCTCGTATATGCGCCGGCGTGCGAGCAACTATATGAGGCATTTGGATGTATATATATGGGAGTAGTCCAGTGGTTTTTTCGTTTTTCTCGTCGTCTGCTTTATTCTTTTTTTGGCACACTACGTTGGCTATTCGCGTATATATGATCGGCGGGGGGAAAATTAATTCGAGAGTTTTGTGGGCGTAATTAAAAGATTAATTATATGCATATATATATAGCGGCCGGGTCGTGAATGTTATTTCGGGTGGCCGCGCGCGGTAGAAATTTAAAAACTTCCAGAGATACACGTTGGGCGTTGCGGAGGAAATAATAAAAGTTAATTAGTTTTTTTTGCCGATTAATTTTTATAAATGAATATTAATGCGCGATATAATTAAGCTGTGGGATTTTGTAACCGGTATTATTTTATATAATAAAATTTTTCCCGCACTAAGTTTTATTTTTCATAATAGATTTGTTATAGATATATATTATCAACGGTTAAGCTGCGCGAGAGTTTAATTATATTCGCCCGTGGTAATCAAGGTATTAAATATATCCAACATATAATACATTATAATTCTTATTTTTGTAACACTCTGTCTTAAGAGCTTTAATATAAAAAATTAATATACGATAAGCGCGCATCAATTTCGCTAAAAATTAAAAAGATATTATTATATAGAATTACGAATGAAGCCAATTAACTTCTTTTTTTTTTTAAAAAGAAAGAACAAATTAGGTACAAAAGTTAATAGCCTTCTCTTAGTGTCTCAGTCGTTGGGCTATCCGCAGCGTATTATAATAGACGAATAAAACCATTGTTCCTGATTGCTTTCTATATGATCAGCTAAAAAAATTCGCAATTTCTCTCTTAACCATATCCATTATAATCTGCAATGCCTCAATTTTCTCTTCTACCAGCTCGTGCTTTATATGAAAATTTCATCCAACATTATAGTACCACTATGTTAAAATTTCACAAACCCCCCACATATATACACATAGTTCCCGCTACGACTCGGCAAGAATTTACATATTCTACACCGACCCATCAGATCATCCGACGTACATTCTAATTAATCGCCTCACTTAAATACCCAAAGTAACCCAATAGAACCTCCAACTATCTCTCCCACTGGCTCCTTCTCCATGGTAAATAGAGAAAGATAGAGTCCCTCTCTCCCACAGACACGCATAGATACAGTCTTGCTCGCACACACGTGCACACGCAGACGGGATGACGATATCGCGGAATCCGGGCCTGGGAGGTCCGCCCCACCGTGAACCCCCACGGGAGGGACAGAGAGAGAGAGAGAGAGAGAGATAGGGAGTGAGAGAGAGGCCGATATGGTGTACACGCGCGTGTGCGGTGGTCTAGCCGGAGAACCCCGGCGTATAATACATAAGCCAGCTTGCGACCGCGAGGAGGGGAGAGAGACAGTCATCCGAGACATCCGAGACATGCAAAGCGCACGCACGCACGCAGCCCTGATGGTGTTTCGTGTCTGTGTGTGCGTGCATGCTGCACCCACTGTGTAAAAAGAAAGAGACAGAGAAAGAGGCACGAAGAGAAAATGAGAGAAAATTACTGCATCAGAGAGAGGGAGGTAAAGAAAAAGAATATACTATACGTGTTGAGGGGCGTATATATAGGAAACGTTTGCGTGCGTACCAGAAAAAATTTAGAGGATCGTGCATATATATATATACTGCAGAGAGGGAGAGGGCGAGGAAGAGAAGGATGGGTAATTAATGGATTTGCCGGGTGCACTCCGTTTCGGCGGTCTGTGTATATATACGCAGCCCTTTGCGTCAGAGTTGCATATGTACGCAGATACATCGCCATCCAGTAGGAGTTGAAATGCGACGTGTTATATACACATATATAGGGCGTCGTGTGCGCATGACGATTGTACGTACACGCGCACGAACGCCGCCTTGTCACTGGTAATATATAGATATATATATTTGTCGGGTACCGAGATAAACAGGAACAGTCCACCGGCAACTCCCAGTTTTCTGGCGTACGCGCGGCATTTCCAGAGGTAAAGCAATCAATTTGGACTCTCTGTCTGGCACTCGATATAGGTTCGCCGCGTTTCCTTATCGCGGCTGCAGCCGCTCTCTCGCTGTCCGCCCGGTTTTACTAGAAAAAAAAGAAAAAATATAACCCGCAACCGAGTGGGTGGATAGCGCACGTAAGAAATCGATACGCGTCTCTGTGTTACATATATATCTATATATAACTAAGCGCTAACTATATATATATAGATCTTCAAGGATTTCCGTCGCTGAAAATCACCGGTCCTTCGAAGTTAAGGCGATTTCGTCGTCGTCCACGTTGGCTACATATATATACACCAAGTTTTACGACCGCACGGTTCTGATGAATGAACGGTGATGGAAGTTCAAAAAGTTCGTCCCTTCCCTCCTCTCATTCTCCTTGCCTATAACGGGGACGCCTGATTCATTGCGACCTGTGAAGGCTCACTGCGAAGGTTGCTTGCGGGGGAGTTTAGAGGCATAGAGAGCGATTTATTTTTGGGAAATTCGTCGAACGCGCGTGCACAATGTTTGTGTCCCAGCGCGATTTGTCCCCGGGATTAGGTTCGGATCGCTCTGCGGGTGCGCGTAGACAATGGGGGATGGGGACAGTACGTTGCATGTTTGATCGCTGCACCGGATGGACGAACAGTCGGAAGCGTATACGCTTTTGCGGGAAATGAGTTTCGAATTTTGGAAAGCGAGGAATAAAAGCAGAGCGCGCGCAGGAGTATGCGAAACAACGTTTGCATTTTGGGAGATGGATTTCGGGGTTTACGAGGTGCTCCCGGCCGCGTTTTCAATTTTCCTTCGAGAATCGTGATTTCAGTATATAAATGAATATCGTAAAATCTTTTAGTTTGATTCTGGAAGAATTTGTCAGAATTACTTATGAAAAGTATATATATATAAAAAGTGACGAAGGCGGAGGAGTGAAACGCGAATTTCAAATATTTTCGAAGAATTCGTCGTTAAATTTACTGGACCCTCGCGGGTGTCTGTACTTTACGTGGATTTCTCGAGATTTTGGCGAAATTGAATAATAAAATTCACATGAAGTTTGAAGATAGCAGACATCGATATACAAAATTCAAGATATTAGAAAGAAATATTTTACATGTGTTAATCAATCTTTCACATCGAAAGACATCAAGCAAGATTCGATTGGGTTCGTTTCCATCGAAATTTCAATTACGAAAGCATAGCGTAAAAAATTCTTATAGGTATATATAGTCGCCAGCATACACAGCAGCCACCAGAAAGCGTATTATACGCGCGGCTCGCGAATACGTCATATACGGCGAGATACACACCCTGTGCGCCATATAACGGCGGCCTATCGGATCACGCTATATATACGAACCAAACATGTTAGCGCTATATACATATATACATACATACACGCCTTCCAGAAATTTATGAAGAGCCGCGCGCGTGTAATATTCCCAGGGCCCCGAGTTATATACTCTCTCCCTCATGCTTAATAATTATCACCGCACAGTTTGTCTTTGTCACTGTATATGCACGCACGCACGTATACGTACGATCCTCTTCTTATCTTCGTGCACGAGAGAGCGCCGCAAAAAGCAATTAAACGCAATGAGAAAAATAAAACGCGCCGTCGTCGCGCGTCGACCCTCCTCCGTTCCTTTCTCAACTTAAAAAGCGTTACTAAAATCGTATAAGAGCGCAGTGTATACCCGCACTCGAGAGAGAGAGAGAGAGAAAGCACAGATCACGCGAGCGATAAATCGAGCAGCCCCGTTTAAGTGGATTGGAGAGGAGAGAAAGAAGGACCCCCTATATATATACACTACAACTGCAGCGAGGTATTTTTTCATCCCCTTTATCGTCGTGCAGCTATATGTACACGAAAAAAAAGCGAGAGAGAGAGATACGCGTTGGGCGCCGCGCCTATATACCCGCACAAAGATAGAGGCCAAAAAACACGATACGCGTATTACAGTTCGAAAAAGCCCGTGCTTCTCTCTGTCGAAAATCACTCGGCTGCGCCAGTCGTCGACGAAAATTTCGGAAAAATGCATTCCACCCACGCGAGCTCGCCTCCATGCACACACACACACATACGGCTTTCTCTCTCTCACGCGGAGCGTAAATCACGAAAGAGCCAACTTCCTTTACATTCTTGCCTCTTTTATCCGATCCTCTCTTGCGTCTCTGCACAGTGGTGTCTGTGTGCACATGTGTGTGTGTCTGCAGCGCACGCCTCTTACGGCACTGAGCGTCGCGTTGGTGTCTCTCTCTCTCTCTCTCTCTATCTCTCCCAACTTTTTCTTTTTTCAAGATGTAGATTCGAGATTTATCGTCGGCGATGATTTATCGAGCCCTAGTATACGCGCTCTCTCGAGCGACAGCACGCGAGCGGCAGCGTGATCGAGTGCGGATAATTGGGATGATATTTCTGGATTTCACGTATAGGTCATGGATGTGTGTGTGTGTGTGTGCGAGCGCAAGTGTGTGAGAGGCCATAGTGAGGGAGAGACTATGAGTGTGCGCTATTTCATGATTCGTTCTCTATACGCTTTCTATATAGCGTGATGTCGCGTGCAAGAGAGAGAGAGAGCGAAGGAGAATCGTCGCGAATGAAGGGAATTGATTTGACGGGTGTTCGCAGTTTGCGCGGCCCGCGCGCGACAGTCCTAAAGTGGCAATATTTATTCTTGTATATAATTTCAGTTGCCTCGAGTATTGTTAATTGAATGGTTTTTGTCATCTGTCGTAGTTTATTAACCTTGTCCTATGTTTAAAAATATATATAGATATATTATGAAAATGCTGTAAACATTAATTTTTGTTTTTTTGTTTTCATTATTTAGCTGATGGTATTTTATTTACGGAAATGAATATAGAATTTGTAATTTATTTTAACCTTTTTTTATGCTTTTATGGTAACTCGAGCCGCATAAAATATTAAATGCGCATTTCACTGATGAAATATCAAATGAATATAAATTTAATTCATTATGATATTACATGTTCTCATATATGTTTGTAATAATAAGAACATTATATACATTTGATATTTCAGCGATACTGTTATTGCATATTTCTTTCGTTGAGATAAAGACATTATTGTCATAAACATGATGTATACATAAGCATTAAAAATTTGAAATATATTTATATATATAATACGTGAGTGGATTTAATATTTAATAAATACATCATGATGTTATGGCTAAAAATATGCTAAATTGCTGCGTTGGTTTGTACGACATCTCATGATAAATATCCCTTATTAAAAGTTGGGATATGATAACGTTTCAGCGGTACTTGAACTATATTTAAGTATATATATTATATTTTTTAAGTGTATCGATATAGTATATTCAAATATTCTCTAATGACATATGCATAGATAACATTCAGGACATTCGGAAAATTATTTAAATATTAGTTTATTTAGTATTAGAGAAAAGATATCATAAGTATAGGAAAACATGATATTTATCTAGATTAAACGTGTCGGAAACTAAAAGGGCCAAAAAGAAACAAACTTTTCATCATCTACAGGCAATAGCAACATAATCCCAAAATTTACCTATAATATATAAAATATAATGCAGCACAAATTCGTGTGTCATGCTTCTACACAATAATTCATTCTTCGAATCCCTTCAAACCGAAGGCACCAAAGCTCTACCTAGAACCGATCCTCAATAATTTTTTCCGAAGAAGCTTCCCTCCGCTTTTACGACGAAATAATTGTACGAACTCACCAGACGGGCATCAAAGGGAGTATAAGTTCCACCTATAGTAGTGGAACAATGCCCAATCAAACGCGCGCTGAACCCGTCCGAATTCGTTACAACTGTATACACACGACGCGCGATTGATAGAAACCATTCACTCCTATATATGTATGACCAAATGAAGAACAAGCGCTCGCGGCCAGGCTCAAAAGTTTTTCCCAGTATCGTTTTTCGTATAGCTCTCATTCATGCACATGTGACTCTTGCAGGCGAGTAAATTTTCGAATAAGACCTCGGTAATGCCGACCAGATGACGATCCAACTCTCTGTCTCTCTCGATCTTCCGTAAACACACACACACATACATACGTTCGAAAATCGTGCCCACCCCGTACAGGTATATAGACGTCGAAGCGCGGAGGAATTACGTGTACGCCGCTCTCGATTCTGCAGAACGCGGGCACAATGCAACCCCCCCGTCGACCTCGTTTAAATAAATGCAAAGTACGAGAGAGAGAAAGGAAAGGGAGAAAAAAAGATTATCGGCGTGTTTCCGTCGCTATCAGTCTGCGCCCCTCTCTTCCACAGCCTCTATCGAGCGCGGCAGCTGCGCTGGGCGTACTGACCGCGCCTGAAATTCCATCCTCTCTCTCCCTTATAGCTCACCGTTCCTCTCTGTCTCTCTCTCGCACGCCAGACTGCTCTCGCGTACACTTATAATATACCTTCGGGCACTGCAGCGTGCACAAAGGCCTCGGGAGAGATTTTATTAAGATTTTCTCGCAACTGCATGCGGAGCCCTAAGGCCCCTCACAGCTTCGCGCACGTATATATATAGTACGCTCGTGCCGAGGCCTTTTAAACGAGAGTAGCCCGAAAAATATAATATATACTTTCTCTCTCTCTTTCGCTTCGACCGTCCCCCAGGAAAGAAAAAGAGCGAGAGCCCCTAATGCGCGATTCGCGCGCCAAGTGCAGCACGCGCGGAAAGTGCATATAATGACGCAGAAGAGGGATGCACTCGCACTGGGAGAGAGAAAGAGAGAGAAGTAATTACCATACACGTTCGCTCTCTTCTCTCTTTTTGCGCGGACTACAGCACTCGGCCTTTTCTGCCCTCCGCTTTCTTTTTCTCGTTCCGCGCGCTCTGAGAGGGGGAAAGCGGGTGGCGGGTGGATGGTCGCAGAGGATTATATGGGGAAAATGTTTGGTTAAATGAAGCGGAGATAATTGCAGTCGGATTTCGTATACGGGAGAGCGTATAAGCGGACGCGCAACGCTCGCAAACGTTACAGCTGCGAAACGCGTGTGTGTGTATAAAGTCGCGATGTTCTGCACAGGACGTGAATATGTAGAATTTTTTTTTATTTGGTGTAACAACCGTCCGCTGCTAGGAATTACACGTAAATGAGGGAGGGGCGATTTTTTTTTTATACACTTTTTGGAATTGTTTTTAATAAGTCGCGAGAGTGCGGGCGCTGAATTCATGATTCATGGCTTTTGCACAGTAAAATTTTAATTAAAGTCACGCGCGGTAACGAAGAGAGAGAGAAAGAGAGCGAGAGAGAGAGAGAGAGAGAGAGAGAGAGAGAGAGAGAGAGAGAGAGACCAAGAATGACGCTAATACAGTTGCACATTTTCAAGTTGAAAATGAAAATACGCTGTAGACAAGTGCCGCAGCTGTGTTGACAATATTTGTATATATATGTATACCCGCTTTGCAAGAAATTCGTCGCATACTTCTTCTCGGGAATATATAAGCTTGCCCGAACTACATCTTACGAAATATTTCGACTTTTGGAATTCGAATATGCGCGCTTGAGCCACCGCGCAGTAAATCATAAACATCACTCGCAGATGAAATTCCG
>JAPYZO010003812.1:0-12517 GCA_030522905.1 Torymus flavipes | reverse complement strand
GATAATTAAGCATCGATTTATAGTATAAATTTTTGCATTTTCATTTTACAACCGTGATAATTCAAGTACAATAGTAATACTTTTAGGCACATCGTGTTATTGTTACCTATTGACTTTTATTGAAAATGTATATCCACTCAATTATAACAAATTAATTGTAAAATGTCTAAAGCAGTGTACAGTTTCACATAGTTTACCAAAACTTTTTACATTTCTGTTATTCGACCAAAGTCAACGAGGATTAAAAGCAGACGAGACTCCTCCTTTATTTATTTCGCCAGCTTTGAAATTCAGTTTTCAACCTCTTATCTCGCCTCGCCCGCACACGCAACTCCGAGCGCGCAATGGTCATTTCTCGGGCGCTCGCAGTCGAGCTCTATACTCCCGCGGCATTATCTCCTCTTCCTCCCTCCACACGCCATTCCTATCTCTCTCTCTCTCTCCCTCTTTCCGCTACACACGAGATAGATGGAGAGAGAGAACTCGATTCAATGCACTTCGCCGCCACCGCCTTTTCCCTCAGCGCGCGGGCGCGCGAGAATGACCGAGTAAATACGAGGAGACGACGGCGACGTACGTACGTTTGCGCTTTGATGCTCGGCTCTCCGCGAGAGAGCTCGCTTTTTGTCATGACGAGTGAGAGAGAGAGGGAGAGGAAGTCTATCTCTGGTGCGCGTTGCCTTTTACGTCTGCTCTGTGTGTGAGGGGATTGGAAATCCCTTTGGGCGCTTTCGTGCGCTTTTTTCCTTGTTTTTTTGAGGCCGAGTGATGGGGGGATTTCGTGTCGTTTTAATTGGGTGTGGAGAGAGGCGGTGGCGGCAGCGACGATCATCATGATGATAACGATGATGGGGAATGAAATGGTCGCTGTTTATTAAAATCCGAGGGAAATCGAGGGAACGAGCTTGATTAAAAAGTCATCGAATTTTAATCAAATGATTTTCCGGGTAAATGGGGGTAAAATTGAAATGGCGTTTCGATTGATATTTTCTTGGTAGCTTATAATGCTTATCATAAATTCTTTTATGAAATAAATTTAATTTATTTAATTTAATTTTAATTTAAAGCTTAAAAAGGCTTTCAACTTGAAATATTAAAACTGACCCATACTATTTGTCAGTTATGACCCACGTATAAGTCATTTCTCTTTTATACAATACTTTCTCTTTCAATCCCATTCAATAATTTCGACGTATACTGATATATCACAAAAATATTATATCTCTTGATTTAAAGTAAACTACTCCTCCCTTTTTCTAATATTATCGATAGACCCTCACCTCACACCTCGCATACAACATTTATTCACCTTTCAAAAAAGTACAACTCGCCAATTAAACTACCATCACCTCGTCAATCCTCCCAGAAATCGCTTGTATCCTTTCAGCAAAACAATAAACCACCCGGACACACTTAGCAACAGCGCGTCTGCGCGCGCGCGGGGCTCACAATGCGACAATGCGACGACCCCTTGAAATTCACACGCTCGCGTCGTCCTCGCTAGCAGACAATTGAGCGCCGCGTACAGCAGCAGCAGCAGCAGCAGCAGACTGTTCATCCGCCAGGCCCCAGACACCGCCGCCGTCGCCGCGAGCGAGGAGTCAAGTGCGTTGTGTCGTCGCCGCCGACGTAACGAGCGGCAGTGTGGTATAGTAGAGAGAGGACGACGATCGATCGAGTATGGAGAAATTAAAGAGGAGAGAGGAGCGGCAAGAGGGGGATTCGCGTGTATGGTTATCTGGATTTTGCATTGGTTTAGGTTTGGTTTTAGTTTAAAGAAATTGAAGTGAGTATAATGATAGTTCTTTTTTAATAGTTGATCGAAAAATGCTGTTTCTGTTCTACCTCTATTTTCTTGTAAATTAGAATTTCTAATCGATGATTTTTATTCATTTATTCTAGAATATCTTACACTTTCTAATTGAAAACATTGAATTAAAAACTATCATGAATAGGTTACCGACATTCATCGTCAATCACATTTAAATATGCAAATAAAAGAAGAAGAAAAAAAAATTAATTAAATTAAGAAAACGTTCGTACCGTTGCGCTTGTACACTTTTCAACAACTAAAATGCATAAACAAGTTCACGCATTTATCCATATACCAGCCGCGAATGCAAAAATCTCGACGCGCAAATTAGCCTAACCAAGAGCCTCTGCGCACACGCACACACATATGAATCATAAGGACCAATTTACTCGAAATCCGGATAAATAGACTGCGCGCTGCTGGCGAAAAGGAGCGCGCACGCACGCGGATCCGGAGTCCGGCGCTTTTCGACGGTCTCTGGCTAGGAGCGAGCGGGGGGCTACAGAACCGTATAGGCGTGGTTTATAGACTCGCAGCTCCACCTTAAGCCACGCCCATCGTGAGCCTCGCGCTCGAGCAGGGAAGAGGCGCAGCGGCGGCAGCACAGTTCGACGCCGGCTTCGAGCGACGCGCGCGCACCACCCCCGCGAGAACTGCGACGTGTGCGTGTGTCCTTTTTACGTCGACGTCGTCGCCGGAGGCGAGAGGGAGAGAGAGAGAACCCGCGCCTTTTCGGCGGATACTCTATGGTGATGAGGAACTGTGACCAGTGAAGTATATATAGATATATTGGGACTAGAAACGAGAGATAGAGGGATAATGTTGCGCAGGACGAGGCCGAGCAGCGATGTGCGGGACGAGCAATCGAGTTGTACTACGTCGACTGACACGCGTCGGCGCGAGAGTCGAAGACTATTGCCGGGCCCGACGGCGCCCAGCTGTTGTCGAGAATGAGGATTAGTCGCTGCAGTACGTGGATTTGCTGGCAACGTGGATCTGGATCTGAGCCGTCGCTCGCCGAATCACTAGCGCCGGATGCTCGGAGCCCCGGCGGCCAAGGCCGTTGAACCCTTTTGAGCGTGAGTATATATATTCGTTAATTAATGGTTAGTTTGGGGCTGGGAATAAGCTATTTCTGAAACTTTGATATACGGATTTTTTTAAAGAAATTTGACGTTATATTGGTTGGAAAGTTCTTTTTGCGGCGGTTTGGTTGTTGTAAAACATCGTTCGTCCAAAATATGTATATTGAATCAAGTATCAGAACTTAATTTTTTTAACGTCATAGTCGATCCTTATACATCTGCAAAATTGTGATAATAAAAGAATTGATTTTTTTCTTCTATTTAATAAATTTCTGTAATCAAATCAGTGTATAATATCCATCGTTTAAGCCCAACAAAAGACGTAAATCTCTGTCTCTCACTCTTAAATCGTAATCCGCGAAAATGGCATTATCGCCGAGAGTGGCTCGATTAGGAAAATCACTGTAACGAGATTTGCGGAGCCGACGAGAGAGAGAGGAGCGCGATAAGTGATTAGGCAGATTTCGCAAAATGGATCAAGGCAACTCTCGCGCGGGCGTGTATAACGGGATTGAAGTGGTCGGCTCTCGTGGATTCTCGAGGCGAGGATTATTAGCTGGATTTGTGCTTGGTTAGCAAAATTTCCACAGATTATCGCTGTGTGTTCGTGTGGATTTCGCTCGGTCGTGGCGAAACTGTAGTTTTAAATTTCTGCATCGTCTTAAAACATTACAGTTAAAATATTGAATGATTGAAAATTTTGTAGAAATTTTTTTTTGTGATTATAAAAGAATAGAATTTATTTTGTAATTTTACATTAGAGATGCATGATTGTTAATTTAACGAATAAATATACATTTTTTTGATTATTTATAAGAACAAAAATGTCAACAAAAGCCCAATTAAACGTTACTATCAAACAATTTATGATACTTTTAATATTCATGGCAGACTGTGTGGTAGAATGTACAATGCCGTCTGCAAGCCACAGTAATCTCAGCTACACCAGCGATATAAGTTCTCCCATTGACCAGTACTGAATTCATTAAACAAATTGTAATAATTACAGTTGAATTTACAGGACAATGACAGTACACGTATCACTACACTAACAAGAAAAAAACTTTGCGTCCCCGTTCCATGCCGCAAACAATTCTCTCCGACCATCGACAATCCATTTCAACCTGAGAGCGCGATATCGACGGTAAACAAGCTTAAACATCGATATTAATACGACAATGCGCACTCCACCCAAGTACCACTACCCCCTACACACATACACACACATCTCCATTAACTCCACGACCCCACGTTTTCTTAAACCTCAAGCGCGCGAATTGTCTCGACCGATCGATACATAACATACACACGCTCTCTCGCAAAATGTATCGCATAATCGTCTGCAGTAACAGTCCAGACGCTCACATTGTGACGTGCGGACGAGAGGCGAGAGCCACTAGTAGTGTAGTGCCAACGGAAATTAGCGAACAATTAGCGGCAAGCGCGCGCCGCGAGAGTATATAGAGCTCTCGGGGTCCCCGAATGCAGAGCCCGGGGCCTCCATTATTTTAAGGGTGCGCGCGCACACGCATACGTGCACTATATGTAACAACCCTTCGAGTGGCCCGCTCTCGCTCGTGTATATATAGTGTGTGTGTAACCCGCGGTCGGGGCTTCTTTCATTTGGTTCGCTTTCCTTTTTGATGTCGTCGGGGTGTAGCGCTCTCGCTCACACTTATGTCGAAGCTTTGTCGCCAGATTTTTTCGCTCGCTCGCGATTTGTATGGTGGCACATGCGTGTTTGGGATTAGCCGTGTGTGTCGATGGGTTTGCGGAGAGTCGCGATTGTGAAAACGATTGCGAAAGTGGGCGCGGGTAAGAAAGGTGCCAATATTTGAAGAATACCGTGCAACATTAGTAGATGACATTTTTTATTTATTTTATAACTCTTTTACGTTACTTACAAAGTAATACTTCTAATATGCTGCTTTAAAGCTATTCTTCTATTATTCTGAAACAATAAGTGATGATAAAATTGAATAATTTAATAGTTTTTATAAACTGTTCTATTATACTACTTTGAGTGCGAGTTACGTGAATCTTAGCATACGCCACCTAGCGACAGAAGTCGACGTTACTTTCATCCTGACTCAAATACTACTGTATTTGATTACTATTGAGTATAAAATTTGATATTTACATTTGTCAATGATTAATTCGTAAAAGACATTGTTAAATTAAAATTCTAAGTCAGCATATAAAACATTACTCGTATATATACAGCACGTATCTTCATAAATATTAATCTCTCAAGTACGTCCCACACTTTACATCTACCTTCCCAGCAACATTTCTCTGTAACATATTATAAAGCCTACTTCAATCGTTCCACATTTATATACTATCGATGAAAAAAAAAACCCTTCTCCTATTTTTCACTGAACTTCTAACGCATAACTTATGCATACACATTACAACCCTGCGCTGCTGCTGCTTCGCGCTGCTTCGAGTACCTTGCCGGGGAGCTCGTAGGTATACACGCGAAGAAAAAAAGGGCCGAAAGGGTCTCCTTCTCTCTTACCCACACACATACGCACGTTGGCCTAGTATAGTGTTGTTGCAACCAGCTCTCGAGCGTTGCTTGCTGCAAACACATACGCACTCCGGCGATTAATATCCCAATAAGGGCAGCGCGCTGCTGCACACTTCATTTTTTATTCATGCCGTAACTGGCCGATTAGCCTTTGTGATGCGAGGAGGTCTGGGATTTTTTTCTCTCTCTCGTTGGAGAGGAGAACGAGCGAGAGAGAGTAATTTGGCAGTGTCAACAGTGACGATCGCTTATTGGACGATGGACGAAGCGATAGAGAGAAATTTCGCGAGCGCATGTGGAGTTGCGTCGCGGCTGGGAGGCTAAGTGGACCAATTAGTGGAGTGAAAGGATGGCTGGGGATGTGGACTGGGAATTTATGAACAATGTCACTCTTAAAAAATGTTTTTCTTTACAGCTGTTTTTGTATGTGATTTATGTAACTTGTTAAATTGTACGTCGGAGTGTATCATCTAAGAAAAGTTCATCTTGTTTACACGCTAAAATCCAACTTCAATTTAAAATTCACAAGTTAACGGCAAGCAATAATCTTTTTACTGCGTTTGCGTAGAAAACCGACGATCAATCTCGTCTCAAACATTACGAATAATCTTCCGCTCCCCTCGGAAAAAAACGCATTGCCTCCTTGAGTCGAAAAGAAGGTAAACCCTTCAAGCGGGAACAAAACTTTTCACTTTAATCTACCGGATCTTTTTTCCTTCCTCTCTCTCCCGAGAATTCAAGCAGCGGTCTTAAGAAATTTCTTTTAATTCCTGCATCACGCACTTTTAAGATTAATCGTACGGATAAAAGATAAAATAAAATTACAGATTAAAAAATAACAAATAGTTTAGAAGATGCTGTCATCTCAAAATTACAGTTTTTTCTACATTACATTATACAAAACTCAAAAATTTATCACAGATAAGTATCCCTTTTTTTTAAACTTACTGACAATTTAAATTAATATCAATCTTGTATATGTGTGACTACTACACCTACGTGATAACCATTAACAAAAAAAAACCTGCAAACATCGCACATTCTAAGTTTTCACAACAAAAATACCATCGAAAAGGGAAACCTCGCGCACAGCGCGTCGACGTTCCGTCGGCAACAGCGGCGAACGGTAAAATGGCGCCGCATGCGCGTAGCATCGCTGCCGCAAATCCCTGGCAAGCCTTTTGAAGTGTGTCTCACTTTGACTCGTTCGCGAAAACATATCGTTCCTTGCATCTCGCCATAAGCTGAAAATGGGTGGCAGTGAATAAGCTTCTTGGTGAATTTTCATAAATCGCAGATTATTGGTAAAAAAAACCATTCGTAATTTTTTTAAGGTAAAGGGAAGACTTTTTACGTTTGGATTAGTTTAGAAAAAGATAGCATCAAATTCTATCCATTTATAAAGAATCAAAACCACCACACGATGGTAAATCACGAATTTCACATCGTTGGACGAAAAAATATAACATTTTTCCAGATATTCATAGCCCATCGCCCAATGCAACTAAAAAATAATGTAACTCCCCGGATACTCGTACACAATCACCGCATCGCCTCACGCTCGAGCGTGTCCACTGCTACCTACACACTCGCTTTCTCTCTCTTCTCAAATATTAGCAGAGGACCTCGCGGCCCCCTCTTCTTTTCTCCCCCGGCGGATTTCTTTCTCCGCGCGGCGGGCAGGCAGCAGCTGGAGCTCGGCGCTCGAAATCAAGTAGCGTAATAATGCGGGATTCTCTTTTTTTTCTCGTATAGCGCGCGCGCACGCGTAATACGGAAAATTCGGGAGGATCGCGCGCCGTGTATAGTCATTGTGGGCCCGTGATGAGGAAGGTTTTACAGGACCTTTTTCCATGGACGTGGAAGTAGATGCGTTCGTTTGGGTGAGATGTGATTTGAATGGTAAAATTTGTTTTTGATGCCGTTTGTAAAGCGGTAGGAGGTTGGTAGTGAGCTGTGAAGATTACTGGATATAATAAGGACTAAAATAGTGTTTGAAGCTAGGGATCTAAAAACTTTGTTGAAGAAGTACGAATGTTTAGTTGAAAATATCATTTGGAATAGAGCCTTATCAATACTCAAGATTTTAATTTTCCCCCTGTAAATAATTATTCCTGGTATAATCATATTTGTTCTCTTTTTTCCCGCAAAAACAAAAACTTTTCTTTATACCGCTAAGCGTGAATTCCTTCGATTCTAAACGAACATTCAATTGCACACTCCCTTCTATATATAAACCGTCTACCGATTGAGCTCTTGAATTAGACGCGTACGTACACTCGATCCTTCAACAAACTCACATCGCCTTTATTAAACTTACACACTCATTACACGATCAACAGCGCACAAACCATCCATTCCATTCTCCCTCTATACACCCACCTATCACCCTACCACTCGATCTCCAAGGAACCGATAATCCACTCCCTCTCCCCACACACCTATCTATCGCACCCCCTACGCGATATAACCAAGACTCTCTGCTCTCGAGATCGCCACGACCTGATAACGCATGCGCGCCGCCTAGCACCCGCGAGAAATACGAGGCGGCTATCGCGTGCGAGTGAACCACCGCGCGCTACCTCTGACACCCCCTCATTCCGAGTTTATTATCGCCGTCTTTGTCTCTAGCTCTCTCGCTCTCTCGTTGGAGGAGTAAATTACGCGTTAGCCGCGCGTAGGTTACGCTCCCGCTGCGCAAGCGCGCGGGTTGTTATTTACGCGGTAATTGTGCGGTCGTGAAGGAGAAGCGGGAGGAGAGGCATGGAAACGAGAGATTTTTATATTGTGGATATGTGTGTGTTGGGAAAATGGATGGTTTTGGAAGAGCGCAGAAAGATTACTGCAATTTATGATGAATAATGATTATCTTAAGGTAGAATGTTTCAAAATTATTAGTTTTTTTTAAAATTAAGTTCATCAAGAAGCGCGATAGCGCTTTGAAACCATGTATAAGCCTGAGGTGGCCATCGCGTTTCTATCATATATCGTAACGGGTTATCGAGATCTTTAGAAGCATATTTAATCTTTACATCACTTCAAACTAGTATATATTTTAGTAATTCTATACTTGACGTCGGAACGCTATCGTCATTTTTATATAATCACTTTAATAATTACACGACGCTTCAATCAATATCAAACATAAATTCCAAATTGCTCTCATAACACACCCCACCAACTGCAGTAATCACCCAAGCCAAAAAAGAAACTCACTTATCACCAGGAATCATCGCTCGCAAGGAACACATCGCTTGCTCTCCCGCCTCGGTAATAAACCTTCTTTCCACGCACCTTAACGCGCGCATACTCGCGTACTCGTTCCCTTCCTCTCTCTCTCTCTCTTTGAAGTGTACAAGCGCGTGTGTGTATATATACGTGTGTGTACGAGAGTCGTTCAGGAGGAGTAGTGCGCGGCAAAGCGCGTGCACTCGCGCTCCTTCCTTTTCATGCGTTTCTCGCGTTCTTGACACGTTTGATGTCTTAACCCTCCCGCTGCCCTCGGCTTGCGCGCGCGGCTATTCACGCGCCCTCTTAACGCGATATTTCGCGACACGACGTCGACGAGGCTGTCGACGACTCATCTTTAATTAGCTCGTGCGGGAAGAGGGTTAGTCGTGCGCGTCCGCGATTGTGATGCTTAGAGTGAAGATGGGTGTAGAGAAAAAGTCGCTGCGGTTGCTGCTGGGTGGTGGTGGACTAGAACCTGATGTATAACGCGTATATAATTAGGTGGGTTTTTTTTTCGTGATCGCTGATCTGAATTGAGAGTGATGATGTGCGGCTGGGATGCTAATTAGCTTTTATGATGATTGTGAAGCTGTTGGGGTTTGTAAGCGTGAAAGTTTGTTTTATGTAATGGAAGGTTTGTAACGGGCAAAGTGTAAGACAAAAATAATATTTATCATGCTAATATCAAAGCACTCCCGTGTTTCTTGATACGAGGAAAAATAAATAGAAAACTATTTTACAAAATGAATTTTGTTGTATGTTTAATTCATTCTTCAGGGGCACGATAACGCCACGGTATCAAGATAAATAAAATTCCTTGAAATACTAGT
This sequence comes from Torymus flavipes, assembly GCA_030522905.1. Taxonomy (NCBI): domain Eukaryota; kingdom Metazoa; phylum Arthropoda; class Insecta; order Hymenoptera; family Torymidae; genus Torymus; species Torymus flavipes. The sequence continues at coordinate 3,025 of JAPYZO010003812.1, read as the reverse complement.
TACTCCATAAATAATTTCTTATAAAATATAAAAACTACTATGAAACATATTTATTCACTCCCCATAAAAGTAAAATCATTGCTCTTCGCTATAAACCGATTCACACACACGCCCCTCTCATCGCCTGCCGACTATATACACCCCCGATAAATCTCGTAAAACTTATGACAAACAAATTAACCGCCTGCAAGCCACACTACACATATACATACTCGTGTGTCTGTGTGTGCCCTTGCCAGCGTTACGCTCGCGCGCTTGCTCGGTCGCGCTATCGCGCATATCTGCCTACAAATTACCGGCCGCGCGCAACCCTCGCGCGCACGCGCGCTGAAATTAATGCGCCACTTCCTCTCTCGCTCTCTCGGCGCAACCTGCAATTGCACGGGGCCGTTTAGGAAAGTTGGGTGAAAATCGATGCGCGTGGTATAGGCTGCTGCCTCGTAATTGGTTTGTGTATGTGTGTGTATATGTGTGCGCTTTTGGTTTTTTTAAACGAGAGGGTGGGAGAGGACGTCGGCTCCCACGCGCATTTTTTAGGGCGCTGAGTGGGGGGATCGGGTTACGACGGGTTATTGGTTTTTTATGGGGTGGCGGGGGTGAGGACTGTTGAGGGTAATCGTCTGTATGAAAGGATTAGTTGTGATTCGCGTGTATTGCTTCCTTCTGGAGGAAGGAAGCTATGTAGTAAATATTAGTAAGTATAAAGCTAAGTAGTAAATATTTATGTTTTGTTAAAAATATGTTGCAAAAGTGTTTTGATTCATTTATACTTAAAATTCTTTTTTTTCAATGTCTGTGTAGGTTGAGATTTTAGCGTATACTTAACTGATTTTAATGGAAGAAAGTTTTTTTTTTGTTTTAATTCTGCTCGAAAATTCATTTTTCACTTTTGGTATTTGGTAATTTATTTATTTAACATTTTTCTCAAGAACAGGGGTCACAAAACTGATTTAGTAGAAGTGTTCCAGAAAAGGCATAAAATCAACTATTTTTTTCATTTTCAAATTTTGAATTAGTTTATAAATTTTTTTTATATTTTTCTCGAATGGTAATTTTTCGAGAACTGCTCTATTTACGGACATAAATTAACATAGAATTTACTTTATAATATAAACAATTTTCGTATAAAATTTTATCAAAATTTTTTAATTTTATTAGCAATAATTGTTGAGCTAAAATTAAACAAATATTATGTTCATAACGTTAACTTATACTTGCTGTTAGAACCTTATCATATTCTTTTCTCTCAACTGTACCTCGAATAAAAATTCAATTTCTAGTTTAATTTAGAAAATTATTGCGACCGCCATATCACCTAACCACTTAATCATTAGACAAATTGTACAGCCCAATCCAATATCTCACCTAAAAAAACTACCATCAGAGAAACGGATACACCAAAAGGTGCGCGTAGTACTTCCGGTGCGCTCACACACTCGCCGATCGTACAGATATACCTCTCTCACTCTCTCTTATTCTGCATCGGACCCTCGTCGATTCATAAATCAGCATAAGCCCGTGCGAGTAGCGTCGGGGCAGATCATTGGCCGGATAAAATTAGTCCGAGTTGCCTTGCGCAGGTGGCCAGCGGCAGCGACGACTACGACAACTCCGTGTATAACATATCGCGAGTCGACGTCTTGAGTAATTAGCCTCACGCTTATTTGTCGGATTAGCATTTTTTATGATTTCCAATGCAAGGTTGCACGCAGCGAAGTTGTTGTTTTTTTTGTATTATACTATATACGACATGATGGTTATAAATTAAGTTTTGACTTGGTTTCTTTTTCCATAACGCGTTCTTATTAGTGTAGTTTTCAGAGTGCAGGAGTTATTAAAAATTCGTATTTTATTTGTGAATTGAGTCGTAAGTGAGGTAATTTACAATAAGATTCTAATGAGATAGATTATAGTATGTAATTACGATGTCGAAAAATTTTTGCAATAATATTTTTTATAATAATATTAGTAATAGCACTAACATTATAATACTTCTAGAATGTCCGAGAGAATGTCTAAATATTGTTAAAAAGTTTTTATTAGAAATGAAAATATAAAGAAAAATACTCATCAGAAAAAAATGAGAAAATCTTCGAAATAATATTTCGATTTAAAAATTATATCACTTCCTGTCACCGACATAAACAAAAAATTACAAAAAATTAAATCTTCCAGTAATTTCTCCCAAAGAAAAAGAAACAAACCAACAACACTCCAATAACAATAACATAAATCCCCTCTGCCATTCCCCAATCAATACCCGCCCCGAGACACACATCCTCACTCCTCGTCTGGAAACGAGCAAACAACGCACGGCGCATAAATCACGTCGCTCCATAAAAATCAGCCGAGACGCGGGCCTCGAGTCTTTTCAGTTCGCTCCTCGCGCGCCGAAATTTCTGTCGCCGGGTCACGCCACAGAAAATTATGACGTATCGCACGAGCGCCTTTTCAAGGCACGATGTATATTATGCAGTGTTGGGGAAGATAGTGCGCTCGTGCGATGTATATAATACATTTTCAGGTTTCAGGGTAACAAGTGGACATTAGCACGAAAGCGCCCGCGACACGTGAGGTGTGTGCCAGGGGGAAAGTGTGACGTCGATATAGTTGCGAGGGAAAATATGGGGGTGGTAAATCGGGAAATAAGGTGTTTAGAAAAAGTTGTTCGTTCGTATATTATATGAAGGAAGGAAAATACAGTTGAATGTAGGAGAATGTATACAAAAATTTTCTATTGATTTCGATAATAAAAAGAAATTACCTATAATGGATTTTTTTGTTCCTACGTTTCTTGTTTATATTAACAAACATTCAAATCTTTATTTCATATCTTTTCCATAGTCCTATTATTTTAATTGTTAATTTGCCCTTTCACCACAACGTGGTGCTTAACAATCTCAATTATAAAAATCGCCCACCGTCTATTTATACGTTTTAAATTCACAATATCAAATTGGTTGTAAAGATCGTGTCGAATGCTGATAGATGTCATATGACACCGCATTTACAACCACAGAACCAA
>JAPYZO010003811.1:0-12110 GCA_030522905.1 Torymus flavipes | reverse complement strand
TTACAAAATGCTTTATTTAGTCTATTTAATTATTTCAATATATACGCGTTTAAATCTCGATCAATTAATACAAATGAATTAGTAATATAATATAAGATTCGTCGTAAAATATTATAGGCTCGTATTGGCCTGTAAAAAATTATGAATTGCTCCTATTGTCGATTGGAGGGTACGGAGCTCGCGATCTGTTCACGATTACTGACTCGCGTGACATACTTCACTTCTTTTATAATATAACATAATTAGGTTACAGATGATCGTGAATAGTAAATCGAGATCATCTTATTGGGTAATGTAATAATCATTCGTCTTATACATTTAGGCAGTAGTATTGAGAAGTGCTGATTCTACAGAAAGTATAATTCGTGGTCTTTCGTCGTCTTTCGTAAGTTTGATGACCTACTGCGTCACCGTGCCTCATATTTCAAAATGCAGCGTGGTGTAAATTCGCATACACGTCGTTTTATATGTCAGAAAATTACTGTCGATAAATATGCATGTTAATTTCATTTTTAGATGTCATAGACATAACAAATAAATTAAAAGTTTTACAGAATTCAGTTGAAATAATTTGACGTCTGCTTTTCCTTGCCTGTCTAAGAGAAAGGATCGTATGTTATCGAATACTTTATATGTGCTACAATAATGGACACGTACAGAAAACAAAGGGTGTGTCCTTGCGCGTAGGCGCGTGCGTATGTGTGTGCGTGTGCGTATACACAAATATACGTATGTATATATATGCTAACCTCAAAAAACTTGCCTAAACATGCATACTTTAAAAAAAGTAACAGATAATTCGATCCGAAAAAAAATTAATTTTTTTTTAGCGACAAGACACTTTATTCTGCATAACGTCACATTTATTTAAAAAAAATTTGAAGATATCTCCAACAGAACTCGGGATATATGATTATGTCACAAAAAAAAATGATTTGTTCCAACTGTGTGGCGCTTCTACCCTATGACCTTCACGGTGGACATCGTGAAGATGTTCCGTCAATTCCGTATTCACGACAAGGACAAGGACTGGCTGCGGATACTGTGGTGCGACTCACAAGAAGAAGTGTTGCGCAGATACCGCATGAGCACAGTCGTCTATGGGACAGCATCTGCTCCCTACCTGGCCATTCTAGCACTGCTTCAGTTGGCAAAGGACGAACAGATGCGCTTTTTTGAAGACGCTTGGGTTTTGGACAAGAATGCAAAGTTAAACGAATTATTTGAAAACGCTCCGTTCACTGACCAGGGCAAAAATTTTTTGAACGATAAAGTGTTCAGGAAAAGAGCATTAATATTAATTTATCGACTACTCTACTCTGAACATGAACGATTCGCGAAAAGGTAAAATGCTCCGTTGAAGATGAAAATTCGTTCACAATATAAACGCTCCGCTCTAGAACGGAGCAAATTTTTTTAAACGATTAAGTGTTCAGGAGCAGAGCATTAATATTAATTTGTCGACTGTTCCGCTCTGAACATAAACAATTCGCAGAAAAGGTAAAATGCTCCGTTCATATGAAAATTCGTTCAACATGTAAAGAGTCGCGCGTGGTGCACTCTGTAGCTTTTGGTCTCTATAAGTCATAACGTGAAAGTCATACAATTCGGTGTCCAGGTGTTTCAGGTGACCGATGACGAGGTCCAGGTGGTACGTTCCGTATATTTTCGCCTCTATAAGTCATAACGCATGCAGTGCGGTGTCCAGGTTTTTCATGTGGCCGATCACGAGTTCTAGGTAGTGAGCTCCGTAGATTTTCGCCTGTATAAATCATAACAGATAGAGGGCGGCGTCTAGGTGTTCCGGGTGGCCGATGACGAGGTCCAGTCGGTGCTCTTCATAGATTTTCGCCTTTAAAAGTCATAACGCATAGGGGGCGGAATCTAGATGTCCCTGGTGGCCGATGATAAGGTCCAGGTGGTGCACTCCGTAGCTTTTCGCCTCTATAAGACATAACGCATAGAGGGGGGCGTATAGGTGATTTTGGTGACCGATGAAGAGGTCCAGATGGTGCGCTCCGTAGCTTTTCGCCTTAATAAGTCAGAATGCATGGAGGGCGCAATCTAGCTATGCCAGGTCGCCGATGACGAGGTCCAGGTGTTGCGCTCGTAGCTTTTCGCCTGTAAAAGTCATAATGCATAGAGGGGGCGTATAGGTGATTTTGGTGACCGATGAAGAGGTCCAGGTGGTGCGCTCCGTAGCTTTTCGCCTTAATATAAGTCATAATGCATGGAGGGCGCAATCTAGCTGTTCCAGATCGCCGATCACGAGGTTTAGGTGGTGCTATTTGTAGCTTTTCGCCTGTAAAAGTCATAATGCATAGAGGGCGGTGTCTAGGTGTTCCAGGTGGCCGATGACGAGATCGAGGCGGTGCTCTTCGTAGCTTTTCGTCTGTACAAGTCATAACGCATGGAGGGCGGAATCTAGGTTTTCCAGGTGGCCGATGACGAGGTCCAGGTGTTGCGCTCGTAGCTTTTCGCCTTAATAAGTCATAACGCATGGAGCGGGGAATCTAGGTGTTCCTGGTGGCCGATGACAAGGTGCTGGTGGTGCGCTCCGTAGTTTTTCGCCTTAATAAGTCATAATGCATGGAGGGCGGAATGTAGGTGTTCCAGATCGCCGATCACGAGGTTTAGGTGGTGCGCTCCGTAGCTTTTCGCGTCCAGAACGCAAGGACAGCATCGGCAACCAGGAACATCCAGATCACGCCCTCTATGTGTTATGTTCTGCGCCTAGACAAATTTGAGAGCAACGAACCTTCATTGCTACCTACTTTATTCCCTTACCTTTATTCTTTCACTACACTCCTTCGCAGAACCATACGTCGTCTTTACGCTAGGGCTGCACTGGAACTCTACTAAGGATTTGTTTGTTTCAAGGTCACAGGTCATGAAACCCAGAAAAAGTAACCACGAGGGCGATGCTGGAATAGGTCGTAGAGCTCTTGGACCCCTCGGGTTGGCACCGGTGACCAGCGCCGCTAAAATTCTTATTCAACGACTGTGGATGAAAAGAGGTGATACGGATGAACCAGTGCACCACCAGACATTAATGGCTTAGCTGCAGCTACGACCAAAGCTCGCAAGGCTCAAGGAGTTGCAAATACCTCGATGGCACTTGACACTTCGCCTTCACCGGCATTGATTATGCTGGCGTTTCTGCTGGGGACCTCTAAGAGCCGTGGTCAAAAGTCTTACAAGCGATACCTTACAGTATTTATCTGCATGGTGACGAGAGCCGTGTACCTTGCAGTGGTTTCGGACTACACCACTCAAGGATTTTTACTTACCTTTGGACGATTGTCGGCTATACGAGAGCTGTGCTCTACAATTTCCAGTAACAACGGCACCTCTTTTACAAGAGCCGCTCATCGTGACAGCCACGACCACAAAATTCAATTTAATACAAAATTCAATTCAATACAAAATTCAATACAAAATTCAAGTCAATACAAAATTCAATTCAATACAAAATTCAAGTCAATATAAAATTCAATTCAATACTAAATTCAAGTCAATACAAAATTCAATTCAATACAAAATTCAATTCAATACAAAATTCAGATTCAAATATAACTTTTCATTCACAAGTAGTCAACCATTGCTGTTAAGTCTAAATAAATCAATATAGAGATATCACAGTCTTTTCTTCAGAAATAATAATACTGAATAATAACTCAAATGTTAAAGTTAATGATATCACCAACAATGACTAGAAAAGCTTGGTTAAATACTGTATGGTACACGAAATATGACTATTTGACCAGTACTTAAAATACATAAAACATTACTGACATAGTTAGATCGTACGAATAGGTGAACTAAAGCTAAAATTGAAAATCGAAATTAAAGTTAACCTCACACTCACACTCATCACCACAAATAAATAAAATGGTGTAAATGGGACGACGCATAATAATTTAACGTACAAAAGTCGCCCATTTCGCAAGTGATTAATCGAGATCAAGGAGATGCATTTCCAAAGAAGTCTTAAATCTACTAAGTGATGGCAGGTTTGTAACCTCAGCAGGCAGAGAATTCTATAGGTGCACATGAGGGGTGCTGATAATTCTTTAATTTCGTCCCTAGTAGTAAATCTGGGTACATACCTAGAGAAGAGTTTCTCTAGATAGTCCGGGTTATGCATACGCATGATTTTATATCATTACTGCCATAAAATAGTGTCTCCTCGAATTAGTGCGTAGCCAGCCCAGTGCTGCTCTATGAGGTGAAATATGATCACCCCAACCTACACCTAACACATATTTCACACAAGTTTGTGATGCATCAAGAAAAACTGTCGAGCAGATGTGGGGACAACAGCCCGGCGACGTGTTTATGTAAGGTCTCGGTGCTGTAGCTATGAAAAAATCTCAAAGAAAATATTACTCGATAAAATTTTTTTACCACATGGTATATGTGGGGTTTTCACGAAATCTTAGCGTCCAGCACAACACCGAGACTAGTGACGCTGTCGGAGAATTGGATGCAGGCACCATCTCCAAGGTCAATTATCCTCGGCATAGAATGATAAGTGCCGAAAACTATGGCCTTAGTTTTAAGTTTATTAAGTTTAATAGAGGCACCCACAGCCTACGCCGACACTGCCGCTGCCGCCTGCCGCAGTATTTGAATGCCCGCATCTGGACTATCTGTTGGAACTTGAAAGTAAATTTGCAGGTCATTTGCATGTCATTTATGTAAAGGCAAAACAACAGAGATCCCAGAACTGAGCCCTGTGAAACTCCAAGATTCATGTTTGACCACGACGATGAACCTTATGATTGTGTGCATTGTTACCTACCTAAAATATATAAGTATACCCAATGGAGAGCAGCTTTAGAAAAGTCGATCAACCTCAGCCTTCCGAGAAAACGAGAGGGAGAAATTGTGTCGAATGCCTTGGAGGAGTCAAAAAGTAACAGTAGCGTAACGTATTTCTTGTCGATGCCACGACGTATATTTTCTATCAACTTTAGTAGTGCTGTCTCAGTTGATTGGTATTTTTTAAATCCCGTCTGCACAGGATCAAGAAGTTTATTCTTTACGAGGAACTCCTGCATTTGATCTAGTGCAATTTTTTCCAGCACCTTTGAGAGAAAGCATAGGATTGAAATTAGTCTAAAATCAGAAGGACTTTTAGATGCAGTGCATTTTTTCAGTAGAATTGGTCGTGCTTTCTTCCAGAGATCCGGAAAAATGCCCTGTGCAATCAAGCAGTTAAATATGCTCACAAGATATTTGCCAATTATGGGAAGTGCTTTAGCTACAACAATTTGAGAAATGCTATACTCGCTGCGAGCCTGAGACGAGAAATGGACTAAGCAAGAACGACATCTGCCAAAACAATTTCTTTGAACCTAAAACAATCAACGCTAGCAAAATTTACGACGTTTCCGTAGCCCCGAGATAGACATTTCCGCAAAATGCTGGTTAAGTTCGGCAGGTGTCAGGCCATTCAAGTCCACGTTTGGTTTGGATAGTACCACGAGGTCTTTGAGCACCTTCGAAACATTAACATTTGGGAGTGCTTTTAACAGTCGTTTGTGTTAGTAAGACATCTTAGCTTGTGTAATGTGATAGTCCGAAACATTAACATTTGGGAGTGCTTTTAACAGTCGGTTGTGGTAGTAAGACATGCTTGCTTGTGTAATGTGATAGTCTGAAGTTTGTCGTAACGTCAGAAACTGTTCTAGGAATAGTCTTTCTCTCGTCCTTTTGTAGCGTCTATAAGCTGCTTCACGCTTTCGTTGCAAAGGGGTTGGCTCTGCTCTAACTTACGGCAGTTGATTCTTTTTAGGCGTTATGCTCTTTAATGAAGCAAGCTGTTGCGCACAATTATTCACATTAAGTTGTTGCTCTGACAGTTAAGGGCAGTCTCGGTTTCAATATTAGTGATGTCTCTAAAAGGCGAACAGTCACAAGCAGACAATATTTCAGTCAATTGAGATAGATTAATACCTTTGAAATTTCTGTACTCAATGGATTTCATCTTATCCGGAGGCTGTTTTTCCCATGTTAAAGTTACATCAATTATATTGTGACTGCTGAGAAAGTTCGTCGGGATATTACGCGCGTCAAGTACGGTATCGTTTTCGTCGACAAGAATCATGTCAATCCATGTATATAATATGCGGGTGGATTTGTTTGTAGCATCATGCTGCACCACCTGTAAAGATAACTAAGCCGAGAAATTGCGAAAAAATTACGCTTTATGACCATTTTTCAGAAGATTGGCATAAAGATCCCTCATTATAATTTTCTTTGAAAAACAATTACAATAGTCTTTCAGTTTTTTAACAAGATCAGTATTTTTTTTATTATAGCTATGTCGGGAGGTCTGTAAATAATAGATACCAGGATCGGTTCAGAGTTATCTTTTTTTTACCAAACAAAATATATATTCTGGCTTTCCTGGTCTATCACATATTTGCGTGTCTGATGTTGTCAATATCTCGCAGTGAAGCGGTTTCTTACATAAAGGGCCACTCCCCCACTATTCTCGTTTCTATCCTATCTATATACTTTGAATCCTTGGATCTGAATGACACATCCGATATATAGGAGGCCATCATAGTTTCAGCCACACCAAATAAGTGGTAGATCGGATAATGTACTTCTTGAAAGAAGTCGTATTAATAAAAATACTCACAGCCCCCCTGATTTCTCTTTCCATTTTCAGAGAGATAAGTAGATAATCTAACCTCCAAAAATCTTATAAGAAAAAATCTTTCACTCCCGTTCATATTCTATCTCTCGCTCAGTCGAGCGCTACATGTCGGGTAAGTGACACCGTCTATCGACTGTTCCCCATTATTTGGGCTTTTTCTAAAGTATTTTGGACTCCTCGGAGTGTTTTGTTGTTGGAAAAGTAGCTTCACCAGTTCTCAAACTATTCTGCCTAAGGACTCATGCTCGACATGGTGTTCTATGAACCGGGTGCTACTTTTTCATAGATACGACGGTCACTCTAACCTCAAAAGTCGGCATTGGACACCGGCGGGAGAAGTCAACCGGAGGGTATTTCGACTGCTTCAGGCTGCGTGTGCACCACCTACACTTGTTACCAACGTGTTGCAGCATTGCTCGAATGCGCTAACAGCTCTCGGAACCATACTGCAACCATTTCTTTATCAACGTGAATTAACATCGGAGTGAACTCCAGCTCAACGGTTGCAGTTCAAACTCGGTGTTTACATCGATAGCCGTCAGCTGCTACTCGTTCACCAGCAGAGGCGACCTTGGTGCCGTGTTTTCATTCAAAACATGTCGGACGACAGGTGTATTGTGTGCGAGGATAAAGCCGCGCGCCCGCTAACCGCTCTACAGATACAGTGCCCATCTTGTCGACGGCCGTGCCACTCAAAATGTTCTGGAAAGCGCAAGGACTTACCGTGTGACTTGTACCGCAAAAATGCACCCACGTCACCTAAAGAGGAGACAGCTACCACCACCGCAAAACAAGCAGACCAAAGAAAACAGCAAGCAGGTGAGCATGAATAAAAACACTACCTTGCCGTCGCAGCGCCGTACGTCAGCTTCATGACGTACGACGCCCCCCACCGTCAATCTTTTGACTCATCGACGTCGTCGGTAAAGCGTCCCGCGCAGAAGAACAAGAAGAGCGGGCGAACTTCTCAACTAGGCGCTAGTATAGAGACTGACGAACCGGTAGGCGGGGCGCAGGGGCCTAACACAGCCGAAAGTACAGCAACAAAGGTTGTCGATATACAGGGGATCAATCCTGCGCTGAATACCAGTGCTCGACCGGTTGACGTGAGACAGACGCCACCTCCAGCACAAGAAGAGATTACACCACGCGAAGACTGCCCCGAAATAAATAATCCTCACTATCATCCCTCGATGAAAGATGCCATTATAACGGGTGTGGAAAATGTAATAATCCCAGTGAGCACATTGGATCTTTTTCCGGCTTTTTGACATGCTTGAGAAGCAGCTCGACGACCAGAAATCCCTTGAGAATCGGAGTCTTGTGTCGTGCAGCACAGACACTGTGTTTTCAGAAACAAGTAAAATAGTTAATAAAAAAGAGCTGACTACGCGAGAATCTGTTCTCGAGGGATTAATTAGCGATCAGAATGCACTTTTAGAAAATTTGAATGTAAAATGTGAGCTGCTTCTCGAGGAAAACTCAAGCTTCAAGTTAAAACTTGACGCACTTGACAAGATACTAAGTAGAGCCGAGGTACTCCAGTGTGCTCATCTGGATGGTAACAAGGACGAGCGACTTAATAAACCGATTTTCTGTAATGCTGGTGGCTCCACTCAAATTGTCCAAAACCGCTCAATCCCTTTATCATCTCGCCCATGCGTCGGTGTTTCTGTTGCGAGATCTGAGAATCACAGTGCTGAGTCCAGCGAGATAATTCTCAATAGAATATTTAAGAAGGATAAAGACGTAACGGAAGAAATTACAAATGAGGTTGTCTTTGCTGTTCTTAGCACTGTCCTCCCGTTACTGACTAGGGAAAGCATTCTTGGAGTTCGTGATCTGCGGCCCTGACGCGTGTTTAAAGAAGCTGAAGAGACGGGAGAGGGCTTGGCTCCGCGCTCTTGGGTAGTGAATCTCAGAAATGCGGACCTTGTCAGAGAGGTGATGAAAGCGAAGCGTAAGCTCTCCAACAATTATTTGACATCGTCGGACATCAAGTCCGAGCTGCTTGGACAAGCATCTGCCGCCTGCATGCCGAGCTCTAAAATATTTATCAACGAAATGATACCCCAAGAAAATTTTTTATTTTTTAAGAGCTTGAGGCCCATTCCTCAAGGGCTGGGCTTCAAATACGTCTGGCATGCGGAGGGCTAGTTTCTGGCTCGACGCAGGACAGGACAGCGTACGCACGTATTCGTTTCAGGTGCCGACTTGCAAGACATTCAAACGGCGTACCAGTCTGCCCCCAAAAAACATCTGCCCAGTATCCCAGTATTAATTTGCCAAACGATGTGGCAACAAGCAGTAGCAATGCTGTGAAAGGGCAGGGGGCAGCACAGGTGGTTAAGTCGGCACCGACCTCGTGACTGGATCCGACTTCTGTCGGTGAAGGAGGGGATGGGTGCGCGCTCAAGGCGGGGTTCTTAAATATCAACTCCATTAGGCCACGAATAAATAATGTTCGCACGTATCTGGCAGAGAATCCCTCCTACCACCTCTTTGGCATAGCGGAGTTATGGTCGGGACCAGTTGTCGACAACAGTCTCATTCGGATAGATGGCTACTCGGTAATTACCTAATTAGGTAAGATCGCAACATAAATGGGGGCGAGGTTGCTCTGTTTGTGCGCGATGATTTTAACATCACGATTTTGGCATCATCCAATACTCTTGGATTTGAGAAACCGGAGATTCCCGAGTATTTATTTTATCGCATACAGAATGGTATCTCTCTCTCCATTTTGGTCGGTGTCATATATAGACCTCCACACATTGCCATGCAAAAAGACACCGATCTTTTTGATGTCTTGCGCGATCTTTCCAGTGAGTATAGCCACAAACTCATCATGGGGGATCTAAATGCTGATCTGTTGTCGGCAACTGAAGCTGATGCATACACTATCAGGAACTTGGCTAAGGAGTTGTCTCTGCAAATTGCGCAACATGGCCCACAATCACCAGAAAACTCCAACATCTCACAGATGGATTGATCTGATCCTTGTAGATGATAACGATGAGTTGCTGGGTCACGAGAATCAGTGCTTACCCAGTTTCGGTAAACATGCTATCATAGATGCTACCATCTCATGCTACGTGCAAGTTCCTGTAAAGGACACTTTCTCTTACAGAGATTATAAAAACATTTGTCCTACCACTCTGAATGCACTGCTCGCACGCTGCGACTAGGTGAGAACGAGCTCAATTGAATCCGATCTAGAGGGGGCTTTAGATAATTTAAACTCGAATTTGAACTTAGCTGTCGATAACTTAGCACCTCTAAAAACTGTGAAACCCAGCAAAAAATATGCTTCTTGGCTTGGTCCTGAGCTGAGGCAGCTCATTGACAAACGCAATGCAACTCACAGGCGCTATAAGCGTACTGGGTGAGCAGCGGTGCTCGATTACTTTCTTCGGTTTAGTAAGGAGGTCGACTTGCGCATTGACCAAGAACGTAACTCCTTCTTCCACAAACATCTCTCAGACGCTCTTGATGCTAATAAGGACATATGGTAGGAAATACGCAACCTCGGTTTTCTACCAAAGCGAAAGGAGGAAGACTTGCACGGCCTTACACCGGGGAGTTAAGCGCTCACTTTGCCGGAATTTACGTGTTCCCCCTTGAAAATATAGAATATGCAATGGATACCACATTGTCTGCAACTGAGGAGGGTTTCTCTTTCAAACCAGTTGCTCTAAGTGATGTGGTCATTGCAATCTCTTACTTCTCCTCGCAGGCAAGGGGGGTAGACGGTGTTCCCCAAAAGGTGATCGGGAAGTCTCTGCCGGTTATTGGCGAGTATTTAGTCAAAATTTTCAACTTCTCTTTCGCACAGGGAGTCTTTCCGAGCTCTTGGAAGTGGGTGCAGGTAATCGCGCTTATGAAAAGTGCAACCTCGTCTACACCCCCGGACTTTCGTCCAATAGCGCTGCTCTGTTTCCTCTCCAAGGTGCTTGAAAAGATTTCCCATGACCAAATCACGGAGTATCTAAATAAAAATAGTTTACTCGACCCTCTCCAGGCTGGCAATTTTTAGGCGGAGAGCTTGCGAGCCGACAGGGTTATTTCCTCTAAACAGTAACACTTCGGAATAAAGTGGATATTAGTATAGGCCACAAAAATGTTTACTACCGCGACAGGAGCGCCAACGTAGGCGTGAGGAGTGGGGCACGCACTTGGATCGTCCCCCGTTGAGTTCTGCTCACCTTATCGCTCGCTCTCTTGAGCATCGACCACCGCGCAGTGCAGACGCAATAAAAAGCCACGTTTTTCTCACACAACTAAAGCCATTTCCGCGAAATGAGTTCATTGTAACGTGACTGAACTCATACCTATTTCCTCACACAAACACAAGATTTTGTATAGTTCTTTTTGTCGTTGTTAAGTGACGAGTGAACGAGCAAGCAATAAAGGCTTGCTACGTCACAGCATTAAATACAACATGTTGCCGAATCTATCTCAAATCAGGTGGTCCGCGTATGCCTATGTCATCTATTATGTTGAAATAAAAATATTTATGTTCTACTCCAAAATTTATTTGAATCGTATTTATTTATTTCTTTTTTTTTATCAAAATTTTATGCGTTCAGCGATTCCGAAAAATTCCGCAAAATTCTTACTTAGAAAAAAAAATTTTCAATGTAATTATCAAACTGTTACTGTTTTACTAGTTATTTAAGCTGTCAAGCGTGTAATACATAATTTCACTCAGTTTTGAGCCCTCTTTCACGTCCTTTTAGAAAAGTGCATTTTTATTTAAAACCCCATTGTCTTTTTTTGCTCAATTCTTTTTTGTCGTGATAGAGAACCTAAATATCTATCTAAATATATTTGTGAGATTTAGGAGATTTGCGCTGGGATAGCGATCACTAATGAGATAACGCAGAAACAAATTTTTCGCGCTTAACGTTTATATATAGTCAATGATTGTTCGGGATTCAACATGATCGCTCTCACATGCGTGAGAGAGCCGTGCCAATTAGGTAGGTAAGGCTAGAGAGACAGCAACTCCCGAAGAAAGCTCTCTATCCACTACGTCTACTCTCGAGTGGCATAGGGATAGCAAACTTCTTTACAGGAACGCACCGCGAACAGACGCAGCCATCTTAAGTGTACGCCCATAAACACGACGTTCACCTTCAATAAAGATACAACTCTTCTTTACACGAAAGTCTTCAATTTATTGAACCTGCAGTCCACGATCCATCCCAACTACATACAATTTACTCAATGATATAACAGGCAATATAAAAGTATTTATCATTGTGCGTAAGTAATATAAAGGTACATATAAGTATGTATTTATTTTGCTTCCTCCTAGAGGAAGCTTTGTGATAGTAAAAAAAAAAGTTTGTTAGATAATGTGTTAGGAATGTTGTTTAGAAAATTTGGAATCGAAATACACCATTTTTAGAAAATGTCCGTATGGATGTGTGTGTGT
>JAPYZO010003808.1:0-10644 GCA_030522905.1 Torymus flavipes | reverse complement strand
TTTCTATTATTGCGGTAACATCTAATACATGGTACCATTGAGTATACAAATTTTAAACTTAGAGTCAAATTATTTATGGCATCAATTTTATTTTTTCTGTAAATATAGTTTTTTATTCTATTACTATGTCAATATACTTTTATTTTTTATTTATTCGTCAAAAGAAATGATAGGTCTGCTGAAAAAATGTTATCGATTATATGTTTTTATCGGTACGTTAAAATAATTGATAAAAAACTATATGACCTATATATGGGACATGTAGCGTTGATATATGCAAATATGTGTTATTATGTTGGAAAATGAATGATGGTATCACTAGTGATAGTATAAAATATTATGTATATTATGTAAATGAAAAAAAACATATTTTGCACGACTTTTCTTTTACAGAATTTTGTATATTTTCTAAGCATATGGTTCCGTATTAAGTATTACCGTCATATTAAATTCCTTAAAAAAAAGTTTTTATTTCGTGGCGAACTCTACTCTTAACTATATAAATATATGAATAAACAAAACAGTTCCCGTTTATATGAATGTCTTCTGATTTTAATTCGTCCATCAAGTTTTAATCCTACTGTTGAACCATTCATTGAAAAATAGAAAAAGTCATAAATAACAACGTAAAAATAATATTGATTCCTCAAAGACACTGAAAACCAGTTTCGAGAGAAAAAATGTTAATAACCTTGTATTCAAATAGAGCATGCAAATCTGACATTTGAAGAAAATTTTATCGCACATGTGTGCGTTTGTTTACTATAATGTATGTAGTTTTGTGTCTATGAGTATAGTGCGCAGTCGATATACTGTGTATATCTCTCAAGTATACTTATCGAACAATATAGATAATGGAAACTTATATTTTTTTGTTTTTGAGAATATTTTCGATATTTAAAGCCATTTTTTAAATTAATTAATTTTCTTTGATTTTATGGAGAAAAGTTAATTTACAATTTGAGTTTTTTTTTCATATTTTAATTATCTAAGCTATTATTTAAGAATTTTATGAACTGTACCTGGCCTCCAATTACTTACTTTTCAAAGTTTGAAATATCTGCAGCCTCTTATTTGCTATTGTGGATAATGTCACCTTTTTTATTACTTGCAGGAAATATTTAATATACCTCTGCACAATATTTTTACCAGTTACTTACTAATCTTATAACTAATCTAATGATGTACTTTAATCTGTAAACATTTTAAGATAAGTAGGTAAGTACTATATACATTTGTTTATTAAGACGAAAAAAATTTATGACAAAAAAATGCATTTTTGCTCTCTCGCAAAGCAAGTGGTGAAAATCGACTCATTTTTATAAAATATTACAAGGAGGCAGCCTTTTTTGATTGATCAAGTTTGTCGTACAAGAAAAACCGTTCAGATTATTGGAAAATACTTATTTATGGTTGAATTTTTTAACAGTTAAGTGCCAATGAATTATTAGCAGTGATTTTTTATCGGATTTTTATAGTGGAAATTCCCTTGTGTACCAATCGCACTTTTACGTTACTGAATGCACTTTTATAAAGTATTTGCATCGTTATGCTTTTATTATTTTATAATTAATGATAGTTGATAAAGAATATAGAACAAGGCATAATGTAAGTGGATAACAAAATTAATTAACTATGAAAAATAAGGAAAAAATTAATAAAGTAAAAGCGTCTTCTGAAATCTCAGGTGATTATAACAAAGGCTAATTATAAAATACATGGATTGTTTAATAGCTTTTCACGCTATTAAAACTGCGATAAATAATTATGTAAAGCAATTGCTTAATTTTTAGTTCTCCCGGTCTATGTATAAATGCCATTGGAATATTATAAGCTTTGAAAATCAGAATTCAAATCAAAATTGTAAAATCGGCACCGTTTAAAATCGTCATCACGTATAAATTAGTGTATTTTGACGATTTATACAGTTACAGTGCCTATTTTAAAATTTCGCCTTGATTTTTCATTTTCAAAGCTTATAAGTAATTACTTTACACAATTATTTATTAGAGTTTTAACATGAAAAACTAATTTTTGGTAGAGGCTATACGTCCTATTAGGATACCGACTCAATTCCTGTAATACCGACATCAAGCTTCTAATTATTTATTCACAAAGGAAATGATTTATTGAAGAAATTAGCAAAAATTTTCATTCTATTACTCAGTTTTCGAGTAAACTTGGAATTACTTAGAAGAAGTCGATAAAATAGAATTTTAGACGGTAAATTCAAGTTTACTCTAAATTAGGCTAAATAATAGAATGATTTTTTTTTCATTTTCATGACTTATATATTTATCGAAAATAAGTGGGGAAGGCCATGAGTTGTTAGAGAGACAAAGCACCACGCTTTTTTCATAATTTCAATCAATTATTGAAAGCAAATAATTAAAAGTCTTTTAAACGTATTATTTTGTTAATTTATACATATTTAAACGAAAATACTAAATTTCTTTAAATAATCTTCACAAGTAATAATAATTTATTTGAATAAAATTTATTTTATTAAAATTGTGCATTAGTATACTTCGTTTTAACTTTTATTGTATACCTGTTTATTTATGATATAGTATATTTCAATACAAGTGCGAAAGTGTTGATTCTATAGCATGAGTAGAATCATCTTCCGCACGTGTATTAAACAATATTTTTCGATATAGGGGGCGTAGAAAAAAAGGCGATTTTAAAAATTTACAGAATGTGTATTATTCTTTTTACGCAGGTTGTATCGAAAAATACTATTTTTTGTCATTTTGAGGTAAATAAATTGCGAATATATAATACGTATTACTAATTATATTCAGGAGATATGTTTCAAATACAATTTAAACAGTTAATATGGAAATAGAAATAGTTATATAATATTGTACAGCATGAATATAACAACAACAGCACTCACATTATTCAATTCATATCTTATAAGGAGAGTGCGCACCCTCCAGGAAGCGGATTTCAGTGGGCACTTTAGAGTCGATTCCTGGTATCTAGAAATAAAGCTCAGAGTGCCCAATTCCATCTCATAGGCCCCTTTTCTTGAAAAAAGTATGGGCGATGAGGTATTTTGTATTGGCTGTCACATTGCAAATATTTATGTTAGAAAAACGAATAAAAAAGACCATAAAAGTAGACAGTATAAAATCTAAAATTTAAGCTCTGATTCGTTTAAAAATATTGATTTTTCAGGAAATCATGTAAGAAATCAAAGGTAGAGCAAGAAAATGGTTAAAATTTTGTCTTCAGGGATTTAATTGGATTCTATTTTTAACCACTTTCTGACCCTATCTTTAATTTCTTATGATTTCCTGAAAAATCAATATTTTGAAACGAATCAGTGTTTAAATTTTAGCTTTTACTGTCTACTTTTATATTCCTTTTTGGTCATTTTCGTATTTTAGATACTTGCAATGTGACTGTCAATATAAGAGACATCATTTTTTAACATAATAGAGTATGTTAGAGATTAAATTGCCCATATCTCAAGAAAAGTGGCCTATGAGATGGAATTAGGCACAGTGAGCTTCATTTCTATAGGTACCAGAAATCGACTCTCAAATGCCCACTGAAATCCGTTTCCTGCGGAGGGTGTGCACTTTCCTTGTTACTCTAACGGCCTAATGGCCTGTAATACTTTCTCGCGGTCACTTTAGATCTCCGCTGGCACCAAGGTTTTCTAGAAATATTGGGATTTAAAGTGTCATGGCCGAGGCAAGGCAGTAACCCATCTAAAACCTATGAGTGCGAAAAGGATATAGACATATACTGTCATGGACGAAGCAAGGCAGTAAATTGCACTCTCTCCACTTCTTCGTTTCTTTTCGGTGCGCCATGAGACTTTCAATCCCAATATTTTAAGCTGCAGAATTCGAATTTCGAGAGTGCTTGTTTAAAAAGTTTGACCATAAAAAATTATAAGCAAATTAAATGTTTATAAGGCTGTATCTCTTAATCTATAAATATCATAGATGGCTGAACCTTGATTCCAAATTTTGAATTTTGAAACTTTCTTGCTCTCATACTTATTTAGCTAAATTCAATAGTTTTCGAGATACACTCGATCAAAGATTTTTCACGCGCTTGTGATATAGAAACCTAACTACAGCGCGTGCGGCACTCGCTTCGCCGCATCACATCTTCAAAAATAAAAATTTTGAATCAAGGTTCAGAATTTTACAATACTTAGATTCAGAGATACAGCCTTTTAAACAATTAAAATTTGTTTATAATTTTTTACGACGATACTTTTAGACCGAGTACCGTCGAAATTCGGATTCAGATTCAAAATACGTCTAAAAAATCTTGCTTTCGGCGGAGACTTAAAGGTCCACTGGAAGTATTATGGGTGTATTGTGGGGGCTGGCTGTCAGGACTTTTGAATTATTGGAAAGAGGAATGGATTATTCAATCAATTACCAATATGCTAAGCTTAACTTTTATATTCAGAGATGTAATTTCAACTAAATTAAGGTTGATTACACTTCTCAATACGCAGATCTATAGATTTTGAATATTTAAATAAAAGTTCAGAATCAAATCTTAACATTTACGTAGGAAAATAGGTGTATATTATTTTAAAATTATCAAGTTTTTCATATTTAAAAATTTCTTAATAGTAAGGTATATTTTGAATACATTTAATTAATTTTGTGACCGAATTACATCGTTTTCGTCAACTCATATAATATTCATCATGCACTTATTTACAAACAGCAATAAACACATAAGAAATTCTTTCTATCTGTAATTTCTAATAAATAATGAACTTCTTGTGTACTCTCATTAATCATTTGTATTCAGGTGTTATATCAAACGACATCTAGCATTTGATGTACAAAATATATCAACTATTAATGATTTCAGAAAAACCATTATACTAAAATGGATTATTTATCGTACCTTTAAATTTAAAACAATAAAATTGTTTACTTATTGTTTATTAATTAAGTTATATAGAATCCGCATATTCAAGACTCATTAACGAATCCTAGCATTCGATTTTGAGAAAGGGATCCCAAAAATCTGAACGACCAACGATATCCCTCGAAGCTTAAGATCAAGAGAAAACGGCTGCGTCTCTTTCTCAAACCGACTTATTATGCTACTGAGTGCTTTCCCCGTCAGTTCGAGCCTATAGCCCAATCGAGCACATACATAAGGTCAAAGGATAAACAAGTAAGTAAAATCTTAATTGGCTGTCTTTCTTTTTCTACTCTGTACCTCTTAGGTCGAGTAGTTACATCGGCTAGGGATGTAACGGAATAGTTCGAAATTTTTCCATTTCTTCTTTTTTGCGTTAAAAATTGGCATGTAGATGAAAAAAATTTCTTAAGCACATAAAATTGCAATGTTTGGACATATATAAAGCTAATATAACACTTTTCATTTCATTTTAAAGTTTTCAACAACAACTTTTGGCTCATGTATTTTACGAGTTTTTTTCTAGTAAAAACTCGAAAAAAAGTTCGATTTTAAGTGCTGCATGGACTTCATTGTTTAGATGAAGTTCATAAATGTTTTCGGAGCCTTTAAACCTTATTAGATTACTAAATTAATGTACTGGTTATAAAACGTGGGTGATTTTAATACATAATTTTATCATTTCAATAATTTTATTCAAGTGTTATAAAAAAAGGCAAAAATCTTCGAACTACTCAAACCACCCCTGATATCGGCTCGTGCCTGGTAGTATATGGTTCTCTAATCAAATAAATATAAATCAATAAAATCTCTGTTGACATTAATGACCGGCAACCGCGTCAATTCTGTTACTGTCATTTATTTTCCCTTGTTAGTATATCATCAAGCTCGAACCTGAGCTATTAGAATTTATTTTCTAGGCTCAAAACCGAGCGACCATTTCACTAGGATATACACCAGTTGTAGTTTTTACTAAAAAATCCGACGTCACAAACGTATAAAAAACAAAATATAAATCTAATAATTTTTATTAACTAT
Organism: Torymus flavipes; assembly: GCA_030522905.1. NCBI lineage: Eukaryota > Metazoa > Arthropoda > Insecta > Hymenoptera > Torymidae > Torymus > Torymus flavipes. The sequence continues at coordinate 4,692 of JAPYZO010003808.1, read as the reverse complement.
TGCATTGAAGCTTGTAGTTGAAATTTGATATCCAAATATTGTATAGAAATTTATTAATGTTGCTCCAAACCATATTTTGGAGTTAGTGTAATAAAGGATCAATACAAAATATAAGTACAAACTATTAGAATAATTAGTAGTATTTGTTTCTGCATTATGATGCAAAATTCATTTATATTTATTGTATTTTATAAATGTTTTTGGTAAATCTATCATGAACAGTCATATCTATCAAAAGAAGAAATATATTATGAGCACTTGAATAATGTTTATAATTTAAAAAAACGATTATCGTAGTTTCTTAAACAATATTTTGAATTGAATTTTTTAATTAATATAATTTACAATTTTATTTAATAATGTTCTTACAAATTTCTAAAAAAATACTAATTTTTTTAAACAAAACTGTACCATATGAGATACCTTAACTTAGTGAGAATTATAATATTAAAGGCAGTTTTGAGGATTTTAAAGAGAAAATTATCCAATTCACTAACTTCTCTTTTTCACTTATTAATGTAAATTCATCTGGAGAGTCACACTTTACATGATTTTCATCATATGCTGTTTTTCATTTTGTTCATATCACTTTATCACCTTATGTTACAAATAAATTCAGTATCCATGTAAATGGCTACTGGTTGACGTGGAAGTACATTATGTTCGCATTCATTTTCCACATGTTGATGATGGGGTCAATGAAGCTGGCAGGCTCGAATAGCGATTAGTTGTAGAAGAATAAATACTGGACTTAATACTTCTGAATATTCAAGAGTACTTTGTCCAGAAAGCTTTTTACATAAAAGATATTTAAAAACGAAAACCAAGAGTAATGATATCAAACTCCACAGAGCTCTTAGTACTCCAACTTTAATCATACCTTCCATATGCATTCTTATGAAGATGATTGCACAAAAATAAGTATTTAACCCATCAGCAACAAATAAAGGAGAAAAGACAACCCACCAGCCATTGCTACCCAAAAAGTATTCGTCATCTAATTTTAAAGCAAGTAAAATTGTGAAAATTGTTAATGACACTAAATTTATCCATATTTCAAATATTGTTAAACCTAACCAATGAACTAATTCATTCAAAGAAAAAATCATATTAAGAGATAATTGATTATACTTGTTTTAAATAAAATAATTATTGTATTGGACTATCTTTTAGCATTATTGTATAAATTGTATTATTAAACTTGGTTTCAGCTTTGAAATCTTAAAGTGCCTATCAAAGCCTTTCTGAATACTCGAATATGAATAGCCGAATTTTGTCTTTCATTCACTTCATAATCAGCATCATCAGTTTTTGGTTCCAAATCATCTGAAAAGTAATTGTAGATACAAAATATTCATAAAGCTGTTCTAATAAAAGGCAACACTAAATTTTATAAATTACCAGATAGATTAACAGTTGATGTTTTGGTATCTAATTCTAAAGTATCATGGTGTAGTTCTTGAAGTTGCAAAGCCAAGTTACAAGCTTGATTAATAGCTGCACCAAGTCCATGTATTATAACTTCTTTTGCATCAGAATCAAGAATTTTTTCACATCTTTTTAAAAAAACCTGTATAATAAAGTCATAGTTATTAATTTTACTAATGAAGAGATCTCTTATTATCTAATATACCAGAACTTAAGAAATATAATTACTATAACTAAAGATATTTAAATTATCGATTTAAAAAAAAGTCAAATGAAAGTGCCTTTTTAAAGTATAAAAATAGTAAAATGTTAATATTTATTGGACGTTGTGTTAATCTAAGGGTTATGTTGTTCAATACCTTCAAGTTTGTTTTGTTATTTACGTAAACATCATTTTTCCTCTTAGGATATCGAAAAGGCGTTCTTTTTTTAACAATATGGTTGTTGCTTACAGTCTTTTTGTTTTTACGTTTTTTCGTTTTAACTATTTTGGCAGAATCCGATTCTAACCTTTCCTTCTCTGTTTTGTCATCCATTCTGAACGTTTTCGCAAACAAGCACTGCACTGACCCATTGTGGAACAGCCCAAGCCCAACCAATCCTCGTTAACGTTCTAGCAGAAAGTACGCGGTCTCTGTAACGAAAACATGCGGACATAACCTATAAAGACTATAGCTCTTGATCTTTATAAACATCGGAGTAATATAAAAATAATTTTTTAACTTTTTAAAGGTACTGCAAAAACTATCAAAATTCAGTCGCCAACGGGAAAACCAGAGGGTCAATCGACGATGAAGGACTCGGACACGGATGCGAAAAATATTATAAAAAACAGAGAATTACTTTATAGGCTTATGATAAGGTTATTATTATTACTAGTTTAATTATAAAATTATTCAACCTATTTATAAAATTGTACTTTTTATGTATTGTAATAAAAGCTATTTTTATACAAGCTTCACATCTATTTAAAATTGTCATTTTGATGTGTTTTGGTAACTTATTTGACATAGTACAGAAAAGCATTTGCATTGAAAATTTTATAAAAACAAATTCAAAACCCTGTAACATAATACCTATACCATGTTCTATAATATGTATTATAAAAATTAAACTATTGGGAAATTAAAAAAATAGTTTCAAGTAAAAGTAGACACATTTATTATTTGCTGAAATAGAAATATTTTATTATGGGATATTTTAAAACTATAGAGAATCAATACTTATGTTATAAAATAAATACTAGTAGTATTATTTATTTAAATATACTAAATTCAATCAGTAAAATTATCTAATACACTTGCTTGTACTATGATATTTTGAATATTTTTATTTTTTAAATTTATCATTACTTGTAATGATTCTCAGGATATTTATTTTATGTCTATATTTTTTTTAAATTGTCGTTACAGTCAATTATTTTATGATGGTCATCAAACATTAGCAGTGCAATTACAAAATCTAACTCAAGCTGATCAACCATGTCCACCATCAGATCGATTATTGCATCTTATGCTGATTGGTATGGCACATGAACCAGATAGGTCAAAAAAAGAAAACAACCATGTTTCATCATTTACTGCAGTAGAAAACACACTGGGACCAGGATTAGATTTAGAATTTGAAACCGAAACCCAAACGCAAGCTCCTGAACCGGCACAGTATGAAACTGCATATGTTACTTCTCATAAAGGAAACTGCAGAGCAGGTGCATTTTCTGCAGATGGTCAATTGATTGCAACTGGATCAGTTGATGCTTCAATTAAAATACTTGATGTTGATAGAATGTTGGCTAAATCAGCACCTGATGAAGTTCCTGGAGATCAAACTGGAGGACATCCTGTAATTCGGACACTATATGATCATTTAGAAGAAGTGACATGTTTAGAATTTCACCCAAGAGAACCTATTCTAGTATCTGGAAGTAGAGACTTTTCTATAAAGTTATTTGACTACAGTAAAGCAAGTGTAAAAAAAGCTTTTCGTACAATAACCGACTCGGATCAAATAAGATGTGTATCTTTTCATCCAACTGGTGATTACTTAGTAGTAGGAACAAATCATCCAATTATTAGACTGTATGATGTCAATACAGCACAGTGTTTTGTGAGCAGTATTCCAAACCATCAACATACAAGTGGTATTACAAGTATAAAGTATGCTCCTGATGCAAAATCTTATGCATCAGCAAGTAAAGATGGAAACATTAAATTGTGGGATGGTGTATCAAATAGGTGTATAAATACATTTGTTAAAGCACATGATGGATATCAAGTATGTTCAGTAACCTTCACAAGAAATGGAAAAGTAAGTATAATATTTTTTATTTATAGCAACCAAAGGTACAAATGAAATATGTAATAACTACTATAAAAATTATTGTTTATAACTTTAGTATCTCTTATCATCCGGCAAAGATTCGCTGATAAAACTTTGGGAGTTGTCAACTAGTAGATGTTTGATTGCTTATACTGGAGCTGGAACAACAGGTACTATGAATTTATTGAAATCTCCATTTATAATATATTAATTTTTAAATATTTGATGATATTATATTAGTAATGCATATCAATTAATATTATTCAATGTTAATATTTTTATTGTGCAAAAGGTAAACAAGAACACAAGGCCCAAGCTATATTTAATCATACAGAAGACTATGTGATGTTTCCTGATGAAGCTACAACCTCATTATGTGCATGGAATTCTAGAAATGCTTCTAGAAAACAATTACTTTCTTTAGGCCACAATGGTCCAGTGCGAATGATAGTGCATTCCCCAGTTGCACCAGCATTTTTAACATGTAGTGATGATTTTCGAGCAAGATTTTGGTTCAGACGGATGCCAACTCATTGAAATTAAAAACTATATAATATTTATTTATGTACATTTTTCTATGGAATTAAAATTTACCAAACAGTATGTTTTGATAAATTGATGAATATTATAAAACATGTAATACTTTTCTACATAGTATTTTTAATTAAAAATAAATTTTAAAAAATGTATTAAATATATAATTTTAGTTCAAATAAAACTGTTTAAGTTCATCTCATTTTTTAATCTTTATTATGAGGGGGGGGGGGGGGGTCCAGAGTTTAGACGATTCACTTTAAAATTGAAGTCAACCATAGACGTTTTTCAGTTCGACATATGTGAATGCAGACACTTCTCCTACTGTCAAAAATATCGAATTTCATTAATAGAATTTTAATATAGATACAATAAAGTTATTTCGAAATAAATCATTAGAAACAAGTTATA
>JAPYZO010003807.1:0-12111 GCA_030522905.1 Torymus flavipes | reverse complement strand
AAAACTGTTTAAAGTTATATCGATTCAAAATTGATTAGCCAATACGATTTAGAATATCTATGCCAATAACTGAAGAACAAATTTTGCTCCTAAACTTTAAATTGACATAACTTATTGGAAAACAATTAACAGGAGCTTCTTTTTTCTACAGTATTTTTGTGTATTTCTTGTAAGCCTTTTCTGGACCTACCGACTTCTCTGGAAAATACAGCTCTCTCAACATTTTCTAAAATTAAATCTTAAACATCCATTACCTAAATTTATCGAACTCTCGAAACTGACGACTTTGACCACACTACATATCCCAGATTTAGAATCGATATAATCCAACAAGCCGTTATATGATATTCCTCTTGTTGTAGCGAGCAACGAGCAGCATGACAAGGACAGCCTAAACGAGACGGGCAGCACGACGGGCGGTACGGCGGATGGCGGGCCTGGCGGGCCCGGGGCATCAGCAGGTACCTCCGCCGCTGGCAACGGCCGCGCTGAACGCAACAACAACAACAGCAGTAACAACAACAATCACAACAACCATAATCACAATAACGGTGACAGCAGCGACTCGCCGGTGCGCGACACGCCGATGCGCTCGCACACGCCGCCCCCCAAGTCCCTCGTCTCCAGGATACTGGCGAGGTCAAGGACGCCCGACGATCTTCTCGACCACTCCGAGCCATTGTGAGTACTTTTTTTTCTTTAATTCTTCCGGTCGAAATCTATATCGTGGGTTGTTCACTTGAATTCTTTTACGGATAATTTCTAGCTTCGTCAATTTTTTCAGTTTGACGTATCGGGAACGTAGAGGTTCAAGGAAGCGGGAATCTTACATTTTTAATGCATTATAATAATCCAAGATTTTCAAAGAAGTATGAAAAAAGATTGTATACGCAGTGATGAATTTTTGTTCAAATTAATTGTTCGGATACAAAAGAAAATTGCGAATTTCGCTTCGAAAATTAATTTTAAGAAGGTTTTTTCCCAAATCTGCGCTTCAGTTCAATCAATATCGATTATTTAAAAATTATTTCATCAACGTATTTTTTTCACTTAAATCTTACTACCACCCAAGAACCTCCAATACTATCATTTTGATAATCATCAAACAATCCTTATAACTGCGCACCCCTGCGCATTATCAATTACAGTTCACAATTATGGGTGGTCCTATCGAACGTCTACGGCGAGCTCGTCATCGTCATCACGATGGCCCTGTGCCTGGCGGAGGTCATGGACACGCCCGTGCCACTGCTCAGCCTTCAGGTATTACAAAACCACATATATACACATTTATTATAATACCTCCATTTTCTCATTTACCTAACTGTGCACGTAACGCCTGCTGCATTTCAATATTCTCTCCTCGTAAATACGCAAAATTCGTCGCTTTCACTTTTCGCGAATTCTTCCGCTTCCGAATAATTTCGCCGATCGCGATCGCTATGAGAAAGGTACCTCGAATATGGCGCAATTCGAGCAAAATGACGTTCTTGCGCGCGTGTTAGCTGCGCGTAAGGAAGAGCCGCCGTGCGTCCGTTAATAAATGAAGCATGCGGGACGCGTATAAAGTCGAGTAATTTATAGAACAGCATATCGTCCGTGCAGTATAATTCGATTCCTCGTTACCCATGCATCGTCAATATGCGCGAAACTTCGCTACCGGTTCTATAACGGCTTGCCAATTTGACTAATATCACTTTTGGTTATATAAAAAGTACTTTAAGATTCAGCACATTACGCGGTCGAACCAGTTATAAATTCCGCCTACGCGGCTCGATTACCAATGCAGATTTTCAAACTTACCCGACTATTATATACTTTCGATCGCGGAACCATCCGCATATCGCTCTCGTTGAAATATCGGTAAAATACCGCGTGGCCCGGTATATAAGAAAATACATACAGAGATAGCAGCAGCAGCAGCAGCAGCAGCAGCAGCAGCCGGCGCGTGCGCACTCGGTCGCGAATCATCTCTTTCTCTCGGCGATTTCTCGCTCGTAAAACTCGCGCGTATTATACCTAAGTGCAATATAAAAGCGCGGAGAGAAATCTGCCGGCGCGGAAGAAAAGTTCTCGCCTGGACCGTGACGCGAGCCGCGCGTCTGTGTATCTATATACTTTTGAACGCGCGCTATAAGACGATGATGATGGAGTCCGAGTATTATCGTTCGCTTTGACGGTATACGAGAGCGAGAAAGCATCACGCGGCTCGTAAATTTCAATAACCGATACGCGCGAGTTTTCGCTTCTGTTCCGCGAATTTTGGATGGTGGCAATTCAGAGGCGCAGGTAGACTTCGAAAGTCCCGGTGTAATAACGCGCAGCGACGGTTCAACAATATACTCTCGTGTTCGCCAAAAAAAAGTATCAACAAAAGAAACTTTCTTGTAGACGTGCATAATAAGAGACGCACGCGTATATAGACACCGTGCGAACGAGGGATCGCGCATTGTCACAGCGGCATGAAAAGAAAACGTTTAAGTTTCACTCGCGCGATAAAGCATCGCGAAGAATAAAAGTGCGCATGGCGCGCAGGAAATCTCGAAACGACCGGCGACGTCAATCATCGGCGTATCAAAGGAGAAATAGGTTGCGTAGTTTTCGAAAAGCGCGCTTTTCATGATAAATAATGATTATGATGGAGAGTGCGGTGTGCGCGCGCTTGGAAAAAGTCCTTTTGTCATTCAGACACCAAGGAATCGTTGAGGTTATAGTTGCTTTCTCGAATTACGATGACTTTTGATAATGCGCTTGCGAGGCGAGAGTAAGAGCTATGGGGTGATTGCTGAGGAATGTTGGAAAGTTTGTAGCGCGAGCAGCTGCTGCTTTTAGCGTATAACGAAGGTTATTAATAATATATATTAACATTGAACTTATTAAATTTCCATAGACAAAATGATTGATTGGGATACGTTTCTCTCTGGCGACAAATTAATAACAATCAAGTTGGAAATCAACTACTTTAATTAACAAATCTCCCCCTATATTTCCAAATAATGGAAAATACATCAGCCTACCAATCTTCTCGTGTCCAAGCTAGATCTCAGCCCTTCATTAACGACCGCGAAGTTGGCACACGCACATCTTTCATATTACCGCAATCTCAAACCTTCGCATATCCTCCGAACTATCCAACCCCATGCAGCGACCCACCATCACACTCCAATCCCGCGCGGCTATATCCGTAATTTATTCCGCTCGCAGAAAAACAGTGATACCATGTACTTGCGCATACACACGTGCGCGGCCGCACGAGAGGGTAATCTCGCGCAATTACGGATGTATATACATGCAAGAGCGGCGCTCGCTCGCGCGAAATTACCCGCGGGGTCGCGCAACGGTGTTTGCATGCATGCATGCATGTACGAGTAGAGGGAGAGGATTACGTTTTCATAATACGCGGTCGATTCTGGATTGATATAGAGGTGTGAAATCGACGGTGGAAAAGGAAGAGTGTGCAAGTGGTTGGTGAGAATATTGTGAAGGGATCGAGAATTACACGATTGATTCTTCCTTACCTTTGCATATACGAAATACGTCAATGTCTGCAGTAGAGATACTACGCGAAAATACAAAAAGAGGCGAAATAATGAAAGGATATTACTATATACTTATACTGTCTGCTAAGCGCATCGCCGAGGAAATATAGTAAAAACTTCTGCACATAACAGTGTGGCCGCCCGTAGAAGCATCCCGTGCGAGGCCAAATGTCAGCCTCGCCATAACTATCCAAATAATCCCACAAAAGGCCACCTGCGCATGCACCGTTAAACCGTCGTCTATAAAGTACGATCGTTTTGATCCGCGGATGCCTGTATACTTACTTTATCAACGCCGTGGCGGTGTGTCGATCTATAGCGGGAACTCAACGAGCGAACGGAAACGAAGAATCAATCGAGCTCGGATGAATGGGCATCGGTAGCCTATTTTTTGGCGAGGAAAACAAGGATGAATATTCAATGGATGCGCGCGTGTACCGTTGTACAGAGAGATGTAGGAAATAAACGTGCGGATAAAGAATGCGGCGAGTAAAATTGGCCAGGTAGTACGCCGATTTATAAAAGTTCGAGTGTCTATATGCGTAACAGTTATATAGAAGCCTTGTTTTCTTTTTTTATAAAATAGTTGAAGAACAGTTAGCTCTCGGAATGTTGTTAGAGTAAAGGATAATTCACATAACTGGCAGAATGTATAATAGAGAAATATTGTAAATGTTTTATTGGCCTAGTCAACGTCACTCAGTCTCTTCCATTTATTTTATATTCAAATGTGTGAGGCGCAAAAGAACTAAAAGATTATATGATTAATTTCAATACAATTATATTTATTGCACTCGGCTAAACTGAAAAGACACACATCCATCAGCCATCATTAAACCATCAACAACAACACAACAGTGCAACATATATTCACCCCCAAAACCGCTAATCTATAGCTATTTTCTCCGCAGGGCATCTTCCTAATGTACATGTACGTGGGCAGCATCGCGGTGATAATCGGCATCTACATATGGGTGCTGGTAGACAGCTGTGGGAGTATGAGATCAGGCGGGCTGCAGGACGCCGAGCTCGGCGGTGCCAGCCTCACGCGGTTCGGATCGCTCAAGCGGGCGCACATATCGCGCTCGCGCACTGCCCCCACGAGCTTCTACATTCGCGTTGGCGCTCTGCGTAAGTATTATCTTTGGGATTTGTTTAAAAAGATTATGATAATAACATACCTTGACAAGTGTTTGAGTACTTGCTGCTAGACAACTGACTTTAGAAAATAGTTCATACATATAAGCATTTTTAATAAAAAGTTTAAACAAGAGCTCTATGTTATATCGATCTTAATTATTATAATATTATACTTAGATTTGAAGTTTCTCCTTATCTTCGGATCTTTGGGTATAATGATCTTATGGGCATGTTGTATAGAGAATTAATACCTATGGATTTTACTAATTTAAATACTATTTAACGTTAAAAAATTTCAGTGAGAAAACCTTCACTGGAGAGAATTTTACTAATAGATTTTCTTATCATGGCCAGATTTTTTTGCCTTCGAGATGTGAGGAGTTAAAATAATGCTTTTAAGTAAAATATACGCTTCCCGTATAGGAGTATAGGTGTTTATTTTGATTAATATCTGAAAGATTTATATCATACGAAGGATTATTTTCTCTATAACTAGAAGTAACTTTTAATAAAAGATAGAAAATATTTTACTCAAAATAAAAACGACGCCAATTGAATCCTAATTGCCTAACGATGTCGGATATATATATATCCTCTTCCAGTCTTCGGTTTCGCGACGCTGGTGTTCAACGGCTTGGAGATGGCCATGCACACGATGATGCAAGGCGCCGAGTGCCTTAGCGACGTTATCTTCGTGCATCCGGTGTTGCACGGCCTCTTCACCTTTCTGCAGATGCATTTCCTCTTTGTTAACTCTCAGGTACGCAATCCTTCCACATCTCGATCAATCATCTCGATCCTCCTTATATACACCAGCACATAATCTAATCATAATTGTCGATACCACAGGTGTTGGTGGAGAGGTTCGGACTGGCAGCGCGCTTCGGCTTCACACACCTGGCGGCGACGAACGTCGCGGTGTGGGCACGCCTCGTTATCTGGGACTCGGCCCAGGAGTGGACCTACTTCGTACACGTGGCCCAGCGCGGTTCGACTTCATCCTCGCCCCTGAATCTCCGCGGTTTCCCCGGATTCCTCACCAAACAGACTCGCGATATTCCCGGTAAGAAAGGAGATATCCGTGTATAATACATCTATATGCGTTAAGAAGTGGTGGTCATATGATGACGAACTTTTTTTGGGCTTGGATTTGTAGATGTGGAACCTTGCGAGAGTCCGCCGATTGAGAACCGCTACGAGCCGATCTCCCAGGAGCAGATATCGCAGGTCGTAGCACTGCAGGAGTGCCTTAACGGTAGCTCACTCGGACAGCTCTGGACGTCCAGCATGCCATTCCTTTATCCGTTCATAGTTCAATTTAGGTAAGGAATTACAGTTAAGGCTTAAAAAAAATAAACTTTATGGTCTATAAATTGTAATAATTTAATGCTTGTAATTTTGTTTTTTTTTAAATAATAATTTAATTCTCAAGTATTAGTAGAGTTATTCCAAAAAGCAATTCTTTCTATTTTCTTCTCAAGAATTAAGTTAAAAGATAAACTCTCGCATTCTAATGAAATAACAAATTATACAAACAATACTCTACTGCCACAGTCTCATAGCCGCCGCCGTGACATTTGTGATGGGCCAGAACGTCGGTCGCTCGAGCCGCCTATTACACAAGAAGTTCCACAGCATGAAGGACGTGCCGAGCTCGGGCCGCATCGGCTGCGACGGTTCCAGCAAGGGTCTCTTCCTGGGAATCCTCTCCATGGTGGCCGGCATCGTCGTCATCCTGATCTTCCTGGTGGTGCGCGAGGACGAGAATTTCCCCCTGTCGACGCTCTCCTGGCTGACCTGTGGCACCCTCATTGGGATCTTGTCACTGAGCGGATTGATGACCGGCAGCGGTTTGCTGCAGATCAGGCAGATGTCAGTGGTGACGAGAGCACCGGCGCAGCTGGACTCGCTGCTGTCGAACGTCGCGCTGTTCGGCGTCCAGCTGTATTCGGTCTTCACGATCGTCGTCTGCGCCTGCTCGCTGGCTACTCTACCGGTATGTCTACATACGTGTCTGTATATTACTAGGCGCAATCATGTATAATATCGTATCCCTTGAGTTAAGTTACTTGCGGTCAGTTGGAAATGTTTATTTTACGTGTTTGGGATGATTTGCTTTGCAGGACACGGGTGAAGAGGGCGACAAAGACATCGACGACATGCGGGCCAGGCACACGCTGCTGCTCTCGATGTCCGTGCTTCAGCTGTTGCAATGCTTCGCCCAGAGTACGCTGATAGCTGAGGCATCCAAGAGGTGCTGCATCACGCGGTTCCAGATCATCGCCAAACCCGGTCGACAAGTCATTACATTCTTGTTGTTCAGCAATGGTAAAAGTTCTTTGCTCTCTTAATTTTTTGTAGCTGATTTTTTTTCATCCATTTACTATAGGATAATGTAATTCACGTTTGGTTTCTAAGGATTCATTTATATACCTTATACCTTATGTATGAAAATAGATCTAATTTAATGAAAAGAATTTAGTTTTTACTTGATTTAAGGATAATAACTTTTGCTAGTATCAATTAAAAGCATTCGAATTATATCCTATACAAAAAAGACTTGAGATTGTCACCTCTAATGATTGTGATTGATCGATGTGACATGTAAAATTTGGTTGGCCGACGGTACGGTGCGCGAAGTGCGCGTTGACACCTCTAGTTTCATAAACTTCTTAATTAATCAACGTTGTCTCCGTTTTTAGCCGTCCTGTGGGCCTTCGACACGGTGGTGACGCAGAACTGGATATCCCAGGAATTACAGCTGAGGTTCTTCGGCGTTCTTGCCTGGGGCGTGATATCGAGAATAGGCTTGCCGCTGCTCATCTTCTACCGCTTCCACAGCTGCGTCCTGCTGCTCGAGGCCTGGAACAAGTGCTACAGGACGCTGAAGAGCGATCATCCTCTCAACTGACGACACAGAATGTCCAAAAACTTTGCCTCCAGGTGAACATCCATAGCGATATTTTTACTAAAAAAACTACCAATACCTACCTAGTACACAGTATTCAGAACTTTAGCTTTATTTTTGTGAATCAATATTGAGTCGTAATGAAGAGAAGGTAGTTTGATCCGTATTTGAAATTTTGTTTAAAAAGGACTATACAGTAATGGAGGCAGATAAATAATTTTAATTATTTCTGTATATGAACTAAAACATATCATTTGATTTATTAAATAAAATGTTATTTCAAGCCAATCATTTACACTGTAATTCTAATAAGAATAATTCTCGTAATTTTAGAAACTTTTTCTTAATGCGGATTACTATTTGATTTTAAATCTCGTGGACATAATCATTTTTATGAGAATAAAAATAACTTGTTTTAACTTACGTAAATGTTATTATCAATTGTGTATATCTATATTTTATGCCTTTTATCATTTTTAGGTTTAAGCCGAAAGCCTGGAGCAACAAGTCCAAACTGAAGAAGCATCACTACCGTCGGCGCAAGGTCAAGCTCGACGTCCAGCACCAGAGCCGCAATGGATCTTTGATATCCCACCACCTGGGAACAATGTCTTCGTCAGCTTACCACGATGGCCCTCGAGGCGGTTACCTGCGGCCTTATATGGACAGTGCAAGCTGGTTATACCTGGACCCGAACCCTCAGGTCCACCTCGCGTCTACTAGTTACGCCTTACCTCCTCCGTGTCGCCCTAGTCGCCATCATCATCACCATCATCATCATAGGCACAGACATGAGGAAGTCCAGAACTTGAATTACCAGAGAAGCGTGTCCAGTGAACCTGGTACCTGGAGGACGAGCTCGAATCTCGGACGCACCATGTCGCGGAGACACAGGAGAGTCTGCAGTATGGACGACCAGATAGACAGTGTCGTGGGAGTGAGGCCGGACGAGGAAGATTTTAGGACCGTCGGCGGGGGCAGAACCTCGACCTTTCGTAAAGTGCCATGGCACCCGAACCTGCACATGCTCAAGATTAGGCGAGCCTGATCTGTGTTTTTCTCTTTCTCTTTTATTTTCTTTTTGTTTATTTATCGTGCTTTTCGTACTTGTTATTATTTGTACTAAGAAAGATTATATTCCTCGTGACATTATTTTCTTCTTCCACTCGTAAAGGACACTGTTGAGCACAAGTGCCGTTTTACTCGTGTATAGATTGTGAAGCTTGATTATGGAGTTTACCATTGGTCTGAATTTTCATGAGAAAGTGTTTTTTGTTGTTTATCTTAGAATATCGCGAGTTGTCATACGTATATTTCGAACGTAGTTTTAGAGAGGGCATTCAAAAAATGCTATTTAAATAAGTCGTAAAACTTAATTGTAATGCAAAATGTATCTTAAGAATCAATACTAACTATACTGTTGTTAAGCGCCATGATGGTTAATAGAGAAGTTTTTTAAGCAATTATTTTCAAAATCAAAATGTTTTTCAAAATTTAAATAACAAAGACGATAAGATAATTTGAAATTTTCTTTGATAATTTTAATGGTAATGTTCACAGCAAAGTATATCAAAATTTAATTTCGTCGAATATTAGTTTTTTAAGTTTTTATAGCTTCCTTTTAAATAATTAATTTATTTGCTTTTTCTTGTTATTTAATAAATATTAATTTCATAGTTTTTCATACATATAATAATATTTAATAAATGAAGTACATAAAAATTTTAAACATATTTAATTTCTGCAGTTCAATTTATTTAACATCATTAACTGTTTAGTACTCTTAATATAACTCTACACTGTTAAAAAATTAGGGAAAAGCTGTATAAAATTTTGTTATTGTATAATATATTCTCTCATAAAAGTCTAGATATATACGCTATCCATCTAATATTTGATGGAAAATTTAATTAACATATACTTTTGTTACACAATTAATTGTGATTGCAAAAATGAAGGAACTTTTAAGAGAATTTTGACATTTCTTCAGTATATCAATGAAAATCGTCAGCATTTATCTAATCAGCCATCAAACTTACTTTTAAAAGTAGGATTTAAATTTCTATTTGCAATGTGCAATAATCACTAGAAATATAACTTCACCTCAAGTGATTCCAGTATTTTTATAAGATTTAGAAGAAAAATCTATTGTATATACATATTTTTTACTCTTTTTATTACTCATTAACTAATGGATTACAGATAGTTGTACGTGAATATAAGAACACGAATAAAAATACTCATTTATCAGCTTGCAGACGTGTTTATTATAAAAATCGAGGTAAAGACAGTAGATATAGACTCTATAAATGTATATGACTATAATATCATGAATTGGCAAACGCCAATAGACATTTACTGATCTGTGATTCGGATCAATGAAACACGATAGAAAAACACGCGTAGAAGAATTTATATCAGACATTTCTAATAAAAACTCCTCATTTAATATCTACACTATTAATGTTTCTTCTTTATTTAAAACGCAAAATTCCTTTATTTCATAGTATGCGTAAATTACATCTTTGCATCGTTTCAGTGTGTAAAATTGAATTTTATGCAATTTAATTTAAAAAAAAAATGCTTAAAAGTTTAAAACTTTGAAAAAAGAATTATTTTCCCCAAAATATAATCTTTACGACCTCCATCGATGTGGCGAATAGTGCGTAAAGTTCAACTTCATGCCCTCTAATGACGAAAAGTACTATTAAGAAACGCTCCCCTCGATCTAAATTATCTCGACATCTTCTGCGATTTATTTGAAATAGCAGAATCATGGTTTGTACAGAATCAGAAAATTATGTATACAGTTGGTCTCAAAATTATTAGACAATTGTCGCTGGGCTAGGTGCTGCTCTGTACTGACGATATTTCTGAGTCCACCAGTTGCACGACTCTAAGAATCACGACTCACGCCATCTATCATCGAGAAAAAGAGTCTATTTTAAAGCCTCAATTACTTAGTCGGTAATACATATTGCAATCGTAAGCTTTTGCCGATAAGATAAAATCAATCATTGTAAGGTCTGAAATAACTCACAACCTTATGATATAACTTACATTTACTGAATTCAGAGTCCAATAGAACTAGTTGACAGGTCATACACATACGCCACCATCGCTACTGGCCACAGCGAATACTGGGTTACTACATTAGCAAAGAGTACTTATCCGCGCTTCAAAAAATTACGATTCGTTGGATTTGGGATAAGTTCATAAAAAAGGGATATGACCTCGCTACCTATAACCAAGATCTCTTTACGTCTAAGAGATTGACTCCTCAAGCAGAAATATATTGTACAATAATTGATATTTTAAATATGTAGATTTCGCAGTAGACATACGAATGATTAGCGAGATTCCTAACAGACTGAGGACTGGAAATCACAAGAGTGGCTTTTCAAAATTTTAGCTGAAAATCCAAGTGAGCGATTTTCACCTATTAACAGCTGGAAAATTGGCTAAAATTTTTAGCTGTAAATCCATTTGTTAACGACTAGAAATTTTATTCAAAATTATCTGTAAATTTAGCTAAACAATTTAGCTGTAAATTCACCTACTAAGGTGGGGCGTTCTTTGTATATAATGATATACCAATTCTTTACGATGCTTTACTTCATATGTTATATCATGTTATAATTTGAGAAACAATATAGTATAAAAAATCGCTGCTAACTAAGGACTTTAGCAGAATGCTTTCTCAAAGAGAATTGATAAATTACATCAAATAATTTTTTTAAATATATATTTTAATATACTACCGATATTCAAACGCGCTTCGCGCGTCCTTTTCTATTTTGAGGTTGTGTATGCTATATTCATTACGTTTTAGTTTTAATTTATTTATATATTTTTTCAGAACTTAATCATTTTTATACTACTCCAAGTTCAAAATAATCACAATCTTAATATGATTATTCGGCTCTCGTGGTATAAAATAGGATTCAAAACTGGTGCGGAAAACCAATTACTTTTAATAAAATGTTAAAATATATTATACTATTATCAATTTATTTTTATTACATTAAAAGTCATTCAGTCATTGAATGTAAAGATTCCGTTTTAAAAATTCAAAATTTCTCGCGCCTTTTTCTAATCGGCCTGTGGATTTATTGCGGTGGAGGGGAAATAATAATGTTTCTAACCCCACCACCATTTCACTGAGTATTGTTTATTTAATAATAAACCTTAATCCTAATACAAAGAATTACAATGTTATAAAGATTTCGTTAAACTGAACTTAATTAATAAAGGTTGCTACAGCTGCGGCGGACGGTACAAAGTGCGTCAGAGCTCGGCGGACTCTCGAGCTATGGCTATAGGGGTTTTTGGACGTGCTGAATACGAATAACACACTCCCGAGGCCCGATTCCGAAATGATCAAAATTAATTTTTACAGACCCTGTACTCTCGTATTTACCCGCGATACTCAAAAATCGACATCTTAGAAAACTCTTTAAAACTATGGCTATAGGGGTTTTTGGACGTGCTGCATACGAATAACACACTCCCGAGGCCCAATTC
>JAPYZO010003806.1:0-13010 GCA_030522905.1 Torymus flavipes | reverse complement strand
AATATATCTAACAGTTTAAAGCTGCAATTAATCATAACAAGATTTCAAAAAATATGAACGAAATTTCAAAAACTGCAATTTTGCTAAAAAAAAATTGATGTCAAGTGCAGCCTTAAAAAGTTAAAAACCAAAAGCACTTCGAAACCGGCCAACCTCACGCGAGTACTGGCTCTTAACCCGCGGTCGCGAACCTCAAGCGCGGCACGTTATACTTGACACTCACTACATAGATGTGCAGAAAATTCGCGCGGTGCACTCTTTGAAAATCCGCGAGCGCGAGCGGCGCAACGTCGCTCGGCGACTGATCGCGGGTGCGCTCTTGCCGGCTCGGCGAACCCCTCGCAGTCGCGTACCTCGGCGGGGCGCTCTTCGTGCCCGTCCGCGGGCGCTCGGTTACCGCCGCTACGGCCGTTTCTCGCCGGCGCGCGAGCCGCCGCCGCCGCAGCCGAGCGCTCAGTCGCTCGCTCAGTCGCACAGACGCGTCCGCGACCCCGAGCTGCCCGGAGGTGCTGTCGCTGCGCTATCAGCCGTTTACACTTCTACAGCTCTCCTCGACATAGTATATCTCAGTGAGCGCGAGTGAGAGAGAACCGCCTTTTGTGCAGCGCACCACCCGGCGCTCAGATATATACATACACGCGTATATATACCAGAAACTCTCGACTTCGGTTGTTGTTTATTTTTTTCGATAAAAAGTTTTCGATCAAAAGTGTGTTGTGCAACGAGAGAGAGAGAGAGACGAAGAAGTTTGGTCATGAGTGCTAAGAACAACAACTGCTCGAGGCGGTAAAAGATACCGACCTCGCCGAGTGCTTATCGTGAAAAGTCCGCTGGCAGGCGAGTATAGTGAACTCCGCGCTTTGTAAAAGTCGACGGACTGCAGCAGCAGCAGCAGCTACACAGAGGTGTATCGTGCGCTCTCTCAGGCGCGCGCGCGCGTGCAAGGGATACAGCAAGAAGCGTCGGATCGCAGCGGCCCGTCGGACAGCCACGAGCGTGCGCTCGGCACACTATAACACACCTAGTGCAACAGTTCGGATGTTGGGCGACGGACGGCCCGATGGCTGAGAAATCGCCGGCCTCCATAAGTGCATTCCGCGCGAGTGGTTCGTGACGATAATCACGCGCAAATATAATTGCTTCGCTAGGCGAAACACAGTGTGCTGCTGCAAAACAGTGTGATTGATTGTCCAGGGGAGTGATAATAATAAAAAGTATAGTGCATATATTCCGGGAGTTGGATTTATATATACAAGTGAGAGAGATAATGCGAGTGCGGTGCTCGTGAGAGCTATATAGGGGATATATAGCCTCGCGGTGCGCGCCCCGCGATATAACGTGTCGTCGGCGGCGATTTGCACGGCCCCGCGCGCGCAGTGGTGATATATCGTGGATGTGGCTGTGTGTCGAAATCAGTGGTGCCAGGTGCTGGAAGACGGAGGAGGAGGCGCGGGTGCTGCTAGGAGCTGAGGAGGAGACGCCGCTGAGGCCGAGTAGCCGCGCGGCTGTACGCGCGACCGGCCGCCACCACCATGGTGTCCACGTCCATAGTCACCCTCGTGTTCCTCGTGTGCCTCCAAACGGTGCTGCTCTCGACTGTGAGCAACTGCGCCAAGACGATCAGCATGTACTGGAATACGACGAACTCGATGTAAGTGCATTTCTTACCTACCCGACGGATACCTTCGCGCGCTACCGCACCGTTTATTCCTCTTTTACCCTTTTCCTCTTTGTGCTGTGCGATAGAACGCGAGTGCTTTGTGAAGCTTGTTGCTTTTTCGTACTGATGGTCTTTTTCTTAGAGAGTTTAGCACTCGTTGCATCGGAAAATCTCGCGAGTAGCGGTAAAGACACACGGACGGCGTGCTTTGATTATCGCAGTTTCGGTCGAGTTTATCAGGGCGCCGGTCTAATTATCTGGAGTTTAAAGTGTTAAACTTGTGCAGAGAGTGTCGCGAACTTTCGAAGGGATTGAGATATTGCGCTTTTCTTCGCGTGTTTGACACAATTTTACATTTTAAGGAAAATTGCAGCGCGCGGCGGTGAAAATAGACGAAAAAGTTTCGTGGTTCTTTTCCGCTTCGCGCGCTACTTAACTTGCTTTAAAATGCCAGTACTTAAGGTACAAGTTTGAGGAACGAGTTGTGCGCGAAGTTAAAGAAGTAACGTCGCTAACTTTGTCGAAATTAAAAAAAAGAAAATTTTAAATTGCTAATGTGATTTTAAAATGCTTTAAATAAATAATGATGACAAGCGTTAAAGTACCGGGAATTCTTGACAATACATTTTTCGTGGTGCAGTTTAAATTTTCAAAATACTTTGTAATTTCGCGCTCGGTTAATATTAAAAAATGGTGGAAAAACCGATAATGTGCTGCAAATTGAGAATTAGATATGCAGGTTGATAAATTGAACGAGTTAAAAAATTCAAAAGTTCAAAGCGAGTTCAATATCCTCAATATGGAAGACGGATTATATCCATCATTTAATGTATTAAGTTTTTATCTGCGCTCGTGTCACATCAATTTTAGCTAAAACGAGTGAAAAAAAAATCTAAAACAAAAAAAAGTACTTGTTGAAACATAGTTCGATATAATGAAGATGCAAAAGGAGCGCGTGAAGTGTTCAATATATCTAAAAATATACAAGTGTTGTGTTAAGTTACGAATGTGTGCTGCGGGTATTTAAGCAGGCGTAAAAGTATCGCGTTTTATCATTAAAATTCTCGGCTCGGCGTTAAAACACTCAATCGAAGATGAGGCAGACGCATTAAAGTCCATAAATCCGCGAGCGGCTCAGCGTAGTTAACGGCCCCGGGAAGCAGGAGCGAGTATTCTTTGAAAATTTTGTATGCAAATTTAACGATTAGATGACAAAAAACTCGCATCACCGCTCGCGATATCGAAGAGTCGTCCTGCTCTCCTCGCTCTCTCGCGTTAACGAAGAAGTCCGTCCACGCTGAAGTGGCCAATGATAAATAGCGAACACGTTTTTGTTTTTCGTCCGTATCCTCCTCTTCGATAAAGGCTTTTTTAATGCGCGAACCTTGTCGCCGGCAGGGAAAAGCCCGTCAAATAAAACCGAGACGAGATTATATTCCGCTCTAAACCTTGCCGATATCGAGCGAGAACGTCAAGCACCTCTCTCACTCTCCTTTTCTCCTTCCATCTTCCTCTCTCTTTCTCTCTTCTTCGGTCGCTATCGTTTTTTCCAAAACAGCCAAACATAAACGCAGACGCCAGTGCTCCTCCCGCGTTTTCTTTATCTGGAAATATTCTCTCTCTCTCTCTCTCTCTCTCTCTCTCGATAAACGTCGACGAAATTCCTGGGACAATAGGAGAGGGAGAGTGAGCGAGGTAAATATTTTTCGAAGCAACGAACTTCTAACGAGGCAAACTCTCATGGGGCTGTGTATAGCGCGCGCTCCTAGCTGAGGGGGGGGGGGGGGAGGAACATAATCGAAGAAAAATGCTCATTCTCTCTCTCTCTCTCTCTTTCCCTCTCATCGCTTTTCCGTTTTATCGCCGGGCGCGGAGGAAGGAACGGCTAGCTCGCGCGCGCCTCGTTTTTCCCCTTTGTCATTACGCGCACTGTGCTCTATCCTGCGACGCGAGATGCAATTGGCATGCGTGCCAGCCGGCAGCCAACGCGCGGGGCTATAAAGACGCTGCCGACGAGACACTGGCGCTTCTTCCTCTCGCTCTCGCGTAAGTGAATCGATTTCGCCGGGCCCCAAGATCTCGACCTCTTTGAGTAACGGCCTTTCTTCGCCGAGCTGAAGAAACGAGTCCGCTCTCTGCTCCCTTCTATACTGGGTAGCGTTTTCCGAGGAGGTACTTGTCAATGATATCCGCAATCGAGGAAGCGTTATTTAAGTGTCCAACTGTGAATTTCCATGTTTCGTGGGAGATTTTACGATATTTTTAATGGGAGGTGGCTTAGTACAAGTGTCAGTGATGTATGTGACGGACACGTGTGAAAGTAATAATATTTATTCAGTATAATCTTTACGGTCTTGAAAGTAAGATTCTTCATTTTGAATTTTCGATGCACGTAAATTTTTCTAACGGGAAAGTCCTAATATTTGAAATACGAAGAAAAGTGTTTTTCTATATCAGTAACCATTTTACATTCTTTGAACGACAAGTAAAAAAAAAGTGATTTCCACTCGTCAGACGGATACTTCGTGTTCCAAGTTGAAATTGAAAAAGTATAATTTAAAAAATTTTATTACACGAAAGTCAGTGTTTAATCTGATATAATTTTTTATACTTGTATATAAGGTACGTCTCACGATTTTTAACGATTCTTCACGCTGTGCACTTTAATGGACATTTAAATTAAATCGTCGCTCCGTTTTTCCTTCTTAACGCGTTGACATATAACGCTACATCAATTGAGCGCGGAGCTGCACGTTTTACAGGTATAGAGGTGCGACCTAGTGCATAGACATCGGAAAAAAATGCGTCGAGAAATATAACATAAATCTTGGTACACAAAACGAAAGAATGAAATAGTGATTAATTTCTACACGATTTTTTAATGATGATGAATTACGCCCCATTGAGTTTTTCACCGAAACACTCTCGCGCTCTCTTTCTCCCGGTCTCTCTCTCTCTTCTCTCTCTCTCTCTCTCCTTCGGACCTTCGAAATCGTTTTCTGGGGTCCTGGTTCGACGAACGAAAAAAAGATAGGGGAGAGAAAGAGGCGGTAAAAAGGACGACTACCAAACGGAAAGAAAGAAACCAGCCGAACACCGTACGTGTGTACTTCTTTATGTACGCGCCCGAACAATGGAAAAAAGATACATCTCGCGCGCGTGACTCTCGAATAATCGCGTATCGCTCATGGAAATGCAAAGAAAAAGACGAAAGTTGCGCTTAACAAAAAAAAGAGGGGAGAAAGAGGAGTATGGAGGGAACGAAGGAGAAATCGATATACAGATCTTTGAATAAAAATAAATAGACGGCGGAAATTGAATTTTAATTGTGAGTGTGTAACGAAAAATCCTCACTACTTGCCGTTTCGATGACACATTTATCAATCGTATTAGAGCAGTCGAATTTTAGACAACAAGTCGACGCTCGTTCGTGACTCGGGTCGAAATCGACTCGTGACAAAGACCGAGCCCTCTTTCTCCTGCCTCACGAGGAGGGAGCCGAAGGCTGCTGCTGCTGCCTCTTTGGATTTTAACGACCTGCGACGCGAATCCTCGTTTCGCAATCGGCAAAATTGAAAATCGAAAATGCAAGGCCCTCTTTTACGGCGTCGCCTTTAAAAGTTTTATGTTATGAGTGTGAGGATTGTGCGGGCGAGAGACAGAGAGGGCGAGTTCTCGCTGCACTGCCAACACTGCAGTGTGTCTTTCTCCGGAGTAATTTGTTTTTGCGGCTAACGTGTTTCATTCGAATGAGGAGTAAGACGAGGTCTTATATTCCCTCTTTTCTTCCCTCTCGTATTGCTTATTATTACGGCGGAGTGAGAAAACGATTAGCTGTGGCGCCGCTCTGCAGTTTGATTAACGCGTGCCGGTTTTCGCGAAATTTGAGGAAAAATAGCCGGCGCGAGCGATATAATTTTTGCACCGGCCGAACCTTGCTCAAGTGTATACTTACTTTACGAGAGAGCGGAGGAGCGTGGAAAAAAGAGCAGAGGGAAACAGTGAAAGAGAGAGAAAGAGAACCACCTCCACTTCCTCGAACAATTTCATACTTGGCAAGTGACGTAAGCGCGCGAGCGGGCGCGAGTTTGCGCGAAACTCTTTTTATTATGTTAAGTTTCGCGCGGCCTTTGCCCTCCCCCCTTCCTCACAAAAGCGTGAAATGAAAAGAGTATAGGCTGATTTATTGAAAATTTGTGTGCATTGATTAAAAATGTAAAAATAACCTGTTTTAAAATGTTAAAAGTGAGACTCCACAACTCCGTTAATGGTGTGAATTAAACTTACTGTGGGACTTCGTTTCAATAGGTTTTAACTCTCAATCTCGCGGCATAAAATTCCCATTCCAATTAGAATGAGATAGGAAATTGGCTGCATATACACGTTTGAATACACACGCGCGCGTCTATAGCCTCACGTACATTTCTGCACTTTATCGCTGATTGTAATCAAGAGCGCGCGAGTAAAAATCATCGTTGCATGCCGCTCGAAGAAATATATCGCCCCTTTCCAGAAATGTATAAAAGTGTGTTCACTCCGACGGATTTGAATTTCCATTCGAAAACATTTAGTGAGATTAGAAAAAAAGGCGTGCGTGTGTGTTCATTTTGAGAAGTCATTTAAAAAGCTAACGGAAATAGCTCTTAACTTCCATCCTACGATTATCATAGGGAAACATGCGAGAAATAGAGATGAAGAAAGAAAGAGAGAGAGAGATAAAAGCGAATAACGTGTCGTTTGGAAAAAAACAGTCATCGTCAGGGGCCGAAAAAAAAGGCAAAAAGTGGAAAAGGAGGTCGGAAAAGCCATTACAGCTGTGCGTTGCGCTCGTGCAGCGCCGGCCGCAGGAGACTTCGATGCTAGGACGAGGCGGCCGCAGATTGAACTCTCTCTTTCTCTTTCCGAGTCGCGCGCTAGCTCGTTGATCATCATATATATAGCAAACGCCGTGTGTATATATATAGCACCCATAGTTCAAGTTGATCGGTCGTATCTCTTTCGCGTCGCCACTCTTTTTACCTCGTTTCGGGAGAGAGAGAGGCTGAAGCAGCCCTTTGCGATTCACCGCCACCGAGTGGAGCCGGTCCTCTCGACACACACGTCAAAAAGCTGTGATTTGCGGCTCGTAAAGTCGCGCCCGAAAAATTACCAGTTGCTCTCTCTCTCTCCCTCTTTCACTCCTCCTCCTTCTTTGCCTTTTTTCCATTGCGATTTTCTTCTCTTTTTTTTCGGCGAATGTCGATTTTCTCTTTTGGGCGTTAAGCAGGGGGTTGCGCGCCCGATAAGTGGAACTGGTTTTTATTGCAAGGCTTTCCGGAGAAATGCGTATTTTTGGACGCCAAATGAGCTTCGTCGCTTCAAATTGTTTACTCATTCTCGCCTGTAGCTTATTTTTTTTAACGTATACCCGCAATATAATTTATACCGTAATTTTTACACAATTTATTACGCGCGAGCCTTTTTTGTCCGACCATTATTTTTTAACAAAGAAATATAATTTAGCTAAAGATATGCGGCGACAATTATAACATCATTAGTGCCATATAATAACATAAAAATGTAAGAGAGAGAACTGTATTTTGATAGGAAAGAGTAGGTTGACCAAGCGTCTATAAAAGGTGCCAGTGTGCCAGTAAACGTCTCCATTAAGGCAATACACTAATTATTACGGTATACGCCGTAAACGTCAGAACTTTAGAGCAGCCGAGGATGGATGAATGTTTTGCTACTTTCGTTTCATTCTGTACCTCTCGAGCATTGCTGGAATTTCGAAATTAACACTTGCATCTCTCATTCAATTTTACAGGGAATATCATTATATCCCTGCGCATAATTGATTAATAACGTGAATCAGCCTATCGCAGTGATTGTTTAAGGTGACGGGGCTATTAAGTAGATAAAGTTATTCCTCATCCGCGAACGAAGCAGCGTATAAATAGCGATAATAGATGCAAAACGATCGAAGCGACCGCTCACACACAATGTAACAATGCTTGCCGCGCGCTAGGATATAGCTCCGCTGCGAATAACAGTAATTCAGAAACGAGTGTGGCGCTCGCCCGAGAGAGAATAAATAAAGCCACTATATTCACACACACAGAGAGAGACCACGCACTCGGGAAGGGTGTGTGACTCTTGCGGAAACGACTGGCGTGCGAATTTGGCAAGTGCGAGAGCGTCGCGACGGCCCCCGCCTATTCTTCACATTTTTCGGCCGAGTGGTCCGCCGTATATATATAAACGCTCTGCGCATGAAAGAGAGGAGAGTAGAGCAGAGATTGGGCAAGGTCGTTCACCGACCTCTCTCACGCGCGCGAGAGCATCAACGCATTCTGCTCACGTAATCTCTCTTTCTCGCTCTCGCTCTTTCTATCGCGCGTATATACACACAGTTGCGGGCGATATCTCGCTGCAGTAGCCTCCTTCGCGGAGGAGTAGATTCCAGTGTCTTTTCCCTTACCAGGGGCGCCCCCGGCGTAATTAAATAATCGCGCCAACAATCGTCGCTAATTGCGCCCAATTAGCGAGAGCTTTATACTGCACTTTGGCGAGCGCCAGCGAGAGATTAGGAGAGAGAGAGAGAGAGAGGAAATTGACGGGGATCAGTCGCGCGGCTACCTACACACACACGTGTGCGCGTATCTCTATGTGTGGGGGGAGATCGGACTTTGCTTTATCTGCTATTTACCGGAGATAATAAAAATCCTCCTCCTCGTTTCTCTCTCTTCGGAGGGCATTAGCGGGGGAAAAAAGTGGTGCAGGCGCGCGAGCAGCTCGCGTTCCTTAATAGAAGCGCAGCCGCGCCGCCAATAGTATCATGCGTCAGGAATTTATTAGCCGATTCGCGGAAATAACGGGCTCCTCGCGCGCGTTAGGCCCTATTTGTGTGCGTGTACGCGCGAGCGAGAGAAAGTGATGGCAAAAACACTCTGTGTGTGTGTGTGGGGGTTTTGCGCTATATACAGGAGCGCGCGAATAAATTGAAGTCCATCGTCGAGGCGAAACCGCAGGCTCTTCGGGGCAAAAAATTCGGTTTATTGTATTTCGCGCGGCAACGAGGCTCTCGCGCTATGCCGAGCGAATTAGAGCCTTTTGCGCTGGGATTAGGAGCACCAACTGGCTCGCTCTCTGCCAAAGGGTTGCTGCTGCTGCTGCTGTCGCTCTTTAGCCTTATACCCGCCATTCTTTTTTTTGTTCTTCCTCCGTGCCAATGTTTTCATTGTGGTGTGGCGCTGCGCGCGATGCCGGATCTTTAGAGATTTCTTTTGCTTCTCTCTCTTCCTCATACTTCTGCGATTTTTGTATGTGTGTGTATACATATATACGAGCGAGGGCGTAACTCGGGGCTTTTAATGAGGAGCGATGATTATAGAGCCTAGGGTGATTAAAAGCGTGCAGCTGTAATTAAGTGGAGTAATTATTTCTTCAAAATAAACACATTGCACGCGATTTTTTTATATGTATTCTATAATGACGATATGATTGAAATTGCCTGATTCGTTTATATGAATATGTCTGGAATTCTATGACTTTATAATGAACGGGGTAACAATTCGACTGACAGTTGTCAATGTGGTTTTAACTTTGTTATACGAGATCAATAGACTTCCTTGCGAATAAGCAGAGTGTGCGTGTGTGTGGGAAACAGAAAAGTTTTGTTCGCATGAAATCCAATAATAATAATCACGTTTTCCGGTCTAAAAGAGCCAGCTTCATGCCTTCTGGTATACGTATAAGCTCATGAATGGGAAATGATATTGACGGATTCAATCATCGAAACCGGTAGAGGAGTCCTATACTCGCCGCTTTATTAAAGTAAATTACAGAAAATCCCCAAAGCACGTGTATAATATCCCACGCATATGATATCCTCTCACTCACGCTAATGCACCTTAGAGCTATACCGCCGTACACTCGCATCATATATACATATATTTACGCGCATATGTACACACGTATGTATACATCACGAACCGTTTCCATTCCGCGCCAATTACGCTCAGCCGCGTCTTATTTACATTCTCACACGCGAATAATTAAATAATTAATCCCAAGCGCTGCATGGCAATGGCATATAGCGTATAGAGGGAATCCCGCGGGCGTAAAAAAAGTCATATCCTTCGAGAGTGAGTGTGAGTCCTTGCCAATAGCAATTGCCGTGAAAATGCATGTAATACGCTTCGTTTATTGCCATATTTTCTTTCCTTTTTTTTCAATATTATTTTATTTTCTCCTGGCTGCTTTATTTTCAACGCGCATGTACATCGCTTCTTGAGTGTTGTCGCGCTACTGGTATATATGTATATAACACTGGGAGTCACGAAACGGGTGACAAAATTGCGTGCAGACACGCATGACGTGCATGATGCTTGTCCGTGTATGAATGTCTGATACGTGTATGCACATGACAGGTCCATGACTGTGCGTTATCATTTTTAGGCTGACTCGGCCTTTTTTTTCTCCTTTTGTTCCAATGCCTTTTTCGAACGCCCCCGGTGAAACGCAAATGACGCTTAATTGTGAATAATAATGTCAACATTTATACTAACGGTCTATATATATATGTAATTTGCATTCACTTTTCGTCTGAAAAAGTTTATCGTTCACCTTGTACAACCGAAGCATGTCCTTTTCTTCGTACACGACGAGAGAATGAGAAAAAAATGTATTATATAAAAATAAATTACACTATAATTAATTCATTTAATTAGTAGTAATATACGTTTGTGAAAAAGCTCAGACCCGTGCAAAAAATATAGAGCATTAAGAGAGAGAGAGAAGAGGGCCGGGTTAACGTGACATTCTATGAATCGAGTTGAAACCGCAAAACATAATAGAACGACAGACCTACATAGGAGACACGAAAATTGAGTGGACGCGCGCGCGTCCCCGGAGCCTAATTCCCCCCTCGAGACGTGTCGTCTTTTTGCACTGCGAAAGAGGGACGACGATATGGTTTCGTCTGGCTCGCACGCGATCGCGATCGACCTAGACCCTATAGACAGCCGGGTTCTAGTTCTCGCGCCTCGGCGGGCGCATTTTTTCCATTCGCCGAACTATATCCATCGGGTATAGATATATATAGTAATACATATCCGCGTGTAATGACGGACTGTAGGCGGTGGTACGCGGGGTTTCTGGGCCGGATGAAACGCGAACGACCGACAAGGATAGAGCGTGCGCGCGAAGGAGAGGCGAGGAGGAAGAAGAAGAAGAAGAAGAAGAGGAGGAACAGGTTGCGCGGCCGAAGCCACTTGTATAGTTTCTACAGCGCCGGAAGTGCCGTCCTCTCCGGGGGGAAGTCGGTGCGCGGCGACGGCGACGACTCACGCGATCGGAAAAGAGCGTGCAGCGAGTCCGCCACTTTCCTTTCGCGAGAGGCGCGAGCGGCAGAGCCTTATAACGATCTTAAACATAGCTGCTGCTGCTGCTGCTGCTGCTCTGGCTGCCACGCTATGCGGTTGCTGCTGCTGCTATATACGCAGGCGTGTATAACGCGCGTTTCTTTGACGCTTCTTTTCGCGTAATCTGTCCCGGGAGGCGCGTGATCGAGGCCTTGTTTAGGGATCGATTAAAGTCGTTTGCGGTACTACAGACGTTTACACTCAACTTCTTGCTGCTGCTGCTGCCGCTGCTGCCGCTGCCGATGAGGCGAGCAGCCGACTTCTTTTTTCGCCGTCGTCTGCAACCTATTTATACGCGATAAAAAGACGAACGTACAAGCTTTGACAGAACGTGTAATTGAACGTCTCTCTGCAGCAGCGCACGCGGCGCGAAATCGGCGCGGATTTTCCGAGGCATGTGATTAATGCTAAGTAGGCAATATGCGTATGGACGCTACAGTCTTGTATGCGCGATGTTATTATTTTGCCGGAAAATTATGCGGTATACTGTATATATAGTTGACATTACAAGCTGACAGTTTAGGTTCCGCGAAGGAGAGCGACTGGAATATTTCTTGGGAAAACTTCAGTCAATGTATGTGTATAAACAAGTCGACGAACTCTCTTTCCGCGAGTCACGGCCACTTATCATTCCTTATCAATTTATACCGGATAATGAAGGAAAATCGCGCGTGGCCGCGCAATTGCTGTCCCGCGCGCGCCTATTTGATTTACTGCATTTCTTCATAAACGACTTTACGGCGCATTGCATTAGCCTAAAATGGGCAAAAGCTACTCTCGTAAAATTTAAAATTCCCGCTCGCACGCGCGAATAATGACGTTTTAATTCCAGTCGCATAATAATGCAAACTGCGTCGCGCGTATATATACACTGCACTCGCGCTATGCAGTCCCTCTCTATATATATATGCCGGGTTCTTGTAGCACGCGCGACCGTCGATAATTGGCACTCGAAACAAGAGAAACTCGCCGCTCGCGCGCGCGCGCGCTTATGTTTAACGATATCCCGTCGGGACTCTAAGGCGGCGGAAAAAGGAGGGAAACGAGGCGCGGCAACCGGGGAAGAAAAAACATACACACAGTCGATCGCACGCTGCACGCATGCAGCTATGCATAGCACGTGCATATAATAGGCGAGCGGGTGTAAAAAAAAGAATTGCGGAGCGGGCGGTTTGCGAAAGTCGGGCCGAATATGTATACGCACCAGCGCGCCCGGCTTAATTAAATGGCCCGAGAAAGAGAGACGCGGAAACTGCGGCTCCGCGATCGGTTATAATAACCTGTATATGCATGTGTGTGTTCGTGCATCGCGCGTGCTGGCCGTCGAAATAATCACCGAAAAGTGCCCCGAAGTGCTACGGCAGCAGCTGTTTCCTGTTACAAAAACGCTCTACTTACTTGGGAAAGGCAGCAGCACAGCTCCGAAAACCACGGGGGTCTTTCTCTCTCCCTCTCTCCTTCTTTTACACGCGCATAATACTAGAAATTACATTCCACCGTTTTTTGCTCTCCTTCGTAATTCTCGCCAAAGGCTTTAATCTTGGACTCGCACACCGCTGCTCCTGCTTATAACGCAAGTGCGATTTTACGCCCTCTTACATTTATCTCGCGCTCGTATATGCGCCACTTTTATTATCATACGGAATTTTCGCACTCGTCGATGCAACTTTTCCAGGCGTCTCTTAATCCTCTCTTCGTCGCCTGCGCGCGCGATATTCGCGTCTCTATAGTGGGACGCGATAGGCAGGCTCTGCAGGCAAGTAAGTGAGCGACTAATTTAACGCGCCTCGTAAAACACGAAAATCGCGCGCTCGCGATCGTAAAGGATGAGTGTTTCGGGCATTATCCCGCGCGACTCGTTGGCGCGTGATTCGACTCTGCGATATCGCACGCGCAAAAAAGCCGATAGAAATGACGAGTCGCGCGGGAGGAGGAGGAGGAGGAGG
>JAPYZO010003805.1:14561-34974 GCA_030522905.1 Torymus flavipes | reverse complement strand
TTTTTTTTCTTCCTTATAGCGTATAGAATGAAGATCCGCCGCTGTACAGCGTCCATCGAGTGGACTACTTTTTTTAGAGGAACTTCTTACTTTTTAAGAAAATGTCAAAAAAGCCCTTCTTTTCAAACCCCAGCTATTTAGCCCAGGACTGATTTACTCAAAGTTTCTAAAGCGAAATACTAATACTAAATAACTACAGAGAAAGAGCTTCAATTTCCTTTTTTAATAATTAAAAAATGTTGATTCCTTCAAAAGTTACAAGGGTTTGAAGTTGAACAACGAAAAGGCAGAAAAATGCTCTCAAAGTCGCGACGCTGCCGATTCCTGCGATTTGTGCATTTTTATGCCTTTTCGATGTTCAACTTCAAACCCTTGTAACTTTTGAAGAAATCAACATTTTTCAATTATTAAAAAAGGAAATTGAAGCTCTTTCTCTGTAGTTTTAATTTCGCTTTGGAAACTTTGAGTAAATTAGTCCTGGGATAAATGGCTGAGGTTTGAAGAGAAGGGCTTTTTTTGACATTTTCTTAAAAAGTAAGAAGTTCCTCTAAAAAAAGTAGTCCGCTCGATGGACGCTGTACAGCGGTGGATCTTCATTCTATATGCTATAAGGAATAAAAAAAACTTTGTCCCGAAAGTGTGCTCGAAAAAAATTTTTCAAATCGCGATTTCGGGTTTTGTCGCCACTTATGTGAGAACTGCACATGTACTGGCTGAGCTGGTAAAAAAAGAATGTGTAACACGTGCAATGAGTCTAATGGATTCGAGTGTATACATATATAAATAAAACAAAGCGATACTATGAAAGAAAAAGTGTTTTGCGCCGATACAAAGAAAAATCATCGATCGTACACGTGCAGGTACATATAGTGTGTAACACGAGAGTAGTCGCACTTATATATAGAGATATATATTATTATATGCGTACTGTACACGCGTGCGCTGCACGGTAACAACGCGAGAGAGCGAGAGCACAATCGTCTTGTTACCGCGCGCCCGAGAAGTGAGCATATAGCCGTTGCGCGGCGTACATATATGTATAGGCTCGGCGGCTTTATGTATATGCAAGCGCATGAAATTCGTATACACATTATACATGTATGTGTATGTATATGCGATACCGTAGTAAGCGAACGATATTCAGTGTACACGCCGCCGTCCAATATTATACGCCATCTCTCCGTCTTGTCCTTTCTCTCTGCCTCTCTCGCTCCATCGCATTGTGGCTCGTTGATTTTCAGCAGTGCGCGCGCTCGCGCTAAACTACACGGCCGACTAGCCGCGTACATATATACATACATATATGCGGCACTACACGCGCTCATCGGGGCGCGCGAGCGCGTGATGCCAATGAGACGAGAGAGGATGGCTGAATGGACCGGAATGCACGGGAGGAAGAGGAGGAGGAGGAGAAAGAGATAGAGAGGGATAATGAAGGGCGGATATTTAAAGGGAGGAAGAGAGGAATAGAGGTGGAATAAAAGAACGAGGAGAGAGAGAGAGAGAGAGAGAGAGAGAGAGAGAGAGAGGACAGGGGATGGAAAATGCAAATGCGAGAGGAGGAAAATTAGTTGGAGATTAGCGTGTGACGACGGGGACATAGAGCATGGACGACGACCGCAGTATATAGTATGCAGGGGTGTCGGACGGGGGTCGAGGCTTATTAATGCTTTTATGTCGATTGGCGAGATTAGCGCGCTTAATAAGGATCGATAAATGTATTGATTATCGGAGTAGGGAAAAATAAAATATGTAAAATAGCTTGGCGAATGGCGAGGTAATTGCCTTAGTTATAGCCACGAGGTTGATTGATTATTGAGCAAAACTACGCGGTTTTCTTCCAAGTAATTATTTAGCAATGTTAATAAAAAGCGTACAAGAGTTTGTTTTTTTGTGGCGAAAGAGAAAGGAAGAGGCAATGTGCGTGTAAAATGAGGAAAATGTTAATTAATTGATGTACGATGTGTGTAACATATTGCGAAAATTCGTTACGAATTTAATTAAATCTTTAGAGATTCAATAAAATTGCTAACATAACTGTATATGCTATGCCAAACATGTTATGTTAAACACGCTGTATACTATGTGAAACAAAAAGCACGCGATAAACGATGAAAAGAGCAAAGATTCTAGAACATTTATAAGAGAGAACCATTTGACGTATTTACCGAAACATTCGGTTATTTTCATTCCCCGGCATCTGCGACACCAAGCTGTTATATGTGTGTATCGTTAAATTTCTCATTAACTGTACAGTTGTGCTTTAATCACACAAGTGAAACTCGATAGCGCTTATTTATATGGAATTTGCAATTATGCGCAGTTATATATAGTTAGCGTATTGTTTTCGACGCCGCAGACTCTCCCTATATCCCCATTGTTTGTGGAAAACATGAGAGTATTGTTGGTCTTATTGTTATCCCCAATTTGTTTTGTTCTCGCTTCTCCATTTCTCCCCCGGCTTCCTCTGTTTCGGTTTCGACGCCGAGTCTGCGCGCCATCCTATTTATGTTTATCAACTTTAAGCAGTACTGATATTTAAAATTGTCTGGAATCATTTGGGTTTCCAGAACAAAAGCACTTGGCAAGATAGATTTAAGTGCCTTAATAAGGGCTACAATATTTGGTTTATTAAAATCTATATTTTACTCTTAATATAATTAAAAACAGAAGTATTTATATAAATATTAAAATTAAAGTAAATAAAAAAAAACTTAAAATTAAATTATTATATTTTACTACATTTTATTCCGCGTTAACATTATCTAACCTACCCGCATCCACAGGCGTATCATTTTTCCGCCCTCGTATATATGGAATGCAGAGAGAGAGAGAGAGAGAGAGAAGGAGAGCAATAAGGAGTCGTCGAAACGGACGCAAGTATAGCGCCGGACATCGCATTGAAGTAATGCGCAAGCGGTCCCCGGGTGATGCTCCTGGAAGATTTGCGTAGGAAAGTGGTTATGGCCAAAGGGGCAGACAGAGAGAAGAAGCTCCGCGACTGTGATTCCCCAGCGTCTCAGGAAAATTCCTCCCACTTCTTGCAAATAAAGACAACCACACACACATACACATTCCTTCCCTCTCTCACACATACAGTCTCTGCGTCGCTCAAAGCCGGCAGCAGCGCCGGCGGCAAAACAATTCGTAATTCGGCGCAAATATATATGTATATATATGTATATACACGTGCGTATATACTGACTACGTGCGCGTGCTCGCCGTGCATGCAGCGGCGTCTTCGCGTGTGTAAATCCGTAATCAGCGACAGGGCTTGGGCGCACGCGCGGCAGCGCTCGCTCGCTGTTAGTGACTGTTAATGCCGGAGCTTGAGCCGCGTAATTACGCGCAGGCGGTGGGGGCCCGAGCAGACGTCGAGAGACACTACTGCAGCGCTGCAAGCCCGCATCGCGCCAGTGTACATGGACGACGCAGACGACGACGCCGAAGTAGGGTGGGGCGCCGAGGTATGCGTCGCCGGCACTGATAAGCGCAAGCACGTCGGGGGGGGGGGGTAAAGGAGGACAGAGAGGATAGAGAGAGATGAAGTGTACGAGTCGAATGTTTAATTGAAGGAGGGGATGGTGGGGGAGAGCGCAGTCGAGTTGTGTGCAAAGTCTGGGGCCTTTTTTTGTGTTTAGTTTATAGGCGTTAATTTTTGCTACATCGTAGATGTATGTTGTCTTTGACTGCACTGATGACAAATATTTGTATTGTTAAAATTTCTTTACTTTGATAATTCACGTGTTTTACTTTATAGGAATATATTTCTATATGGTAATTATTATAGGCAAAAATTTATCATGTAATTTACATGGCGATGAAAGTAGATCGTCGAGAATTAAGTAACACTATATGTCTCACTAAAACCAGCCTAGACCAACGTTACTTTCTATTCTAATAATAAAATATACCCGAAAAACTCTAACCAATCGAGAAACTCTGATCATTATTAAAAAAAAGAAAAGAACGCCCACTCCCCCAATTACCCACAGTACATCCAATTTTGCTCGCATTACACTGTCGGAAGAACAAGTATATAAGCGCGCGGCAAACAAGTTGAGAGAATTAATGGGTGGGGGCGTTGTCGCCGTCGTGTGTAACGCAACACCGTGAGTAGATGCGAGCGTGGGGGAGTTACACGCTCGGACATCCCTTATTGGCCGAATTAACAACTGGGGCCCTCCCGACGCGCATGTTGCTGCTGCTAGCGCGCGCCACTGTTTGAATCTAGTGTCCGTGTGTCTATATGCGACGCGACGCGCGAGTGCTTGTCGTTTATGGCACTCGACAAGGTATCGACTTTTGTTACACACAGCATCTTGCGACAGATGCACGCGCCTCGCGTGTTATTACGCTTGATGGATATTCGAATGCCAGACACGATGATAATCCTATTAGGCGGTTGCCGCGCGTGGCTAACTACTCTGCGTCTCTCTTCCTCTCTCTGTCTCTCTCTCTTGCATGCGTGCTCTTCCTTAGCTATATTAGGTGTTTCTGCATAATTGCCATTTTCCAGTGTTCAGCGGTACAGTACGTGTTGAGTTCCGAAAGTATTTTGAGTGATTTTTGTGTCCGATGAGTTGAAAGTATATTTGTGAAACATTTATATAATAAGATATATCATGTCAAGTAGAAAAAGTCATGTATAGCAAGCCTTGTGTTCATCAATAAATTTTCTATCTTCTTCATAAAAATATTGTCCTATCAATTTGAAATTAGTTTTACGTTAATTTTTACATTTTCTAATTATTTCGGTTAACGAATTGAAAAAAAAAACACACCGATTTTCACTAAAAGTTTGTTAAATTTCTATATACACGGTTCTATTCCAATCAAAATTCAATTATTCTATCGAAATCCCTGCGAAATAACAAGAAAAGAATTAAAATTACCTAGTATAACTTTCGATCCGGTATCATCGCCTTTCATTACTCCCGAATAACCCACCACTCGTCGATAGTTGTATACTTGTATACACACACGTACAGCAATATACACATCAATAACAGCTGCTCAGACGAGCAGTCGACATTCTCGTTCGACAGATTGAATTTTAATCGGGGGAATCTGCGAGCGCACCGCTGAAATTTAAATCGAGTAACGTGAAAATTTAATCCTTAAATTAACTTAAATTCGCGCGACCGCTCCTCCCGTCCGACTATTTTAGGCGCACTGCTCGCTCGTCACGCGCGTGTACACGTCCGCCCCCTTATTATTCGAATTAACGTCGACACGTGCACACGCGAGAGAGCTGAGCGCGCGCGCGCGTCCGGCGACGAGCCATTAAATCCCGATGCGCACTGTGTGTTAGCGGTCGTCGTCGCGCGTCTGTATATACGTGCGGGGCACCTGTCCTCGTGTGGAAAAACATCAAAACAAGCACGGGCGGAGGGACATGTGGGAGAGAGCGCGCGTGGCGCGTTTAAGATTTACGCTGTCGATGTGCGCGGGCGCGACAGCAGCGTGTCGAGCGAGTGTTGTTGTGGTAGGTGAGGGTAATTGATGTACACGAAAGGCGAATTAGTGGTGTGTTTGAAAAACATGTGGATAAATTAAGAAAGCGGGATGAGTATTCGAAATAGTTGGTGTCGACTGTCGATGTAGGTATAGGGGTAGAACAATGTGATGAGAATATCAGATGAATTTTCTTTTATACTCTTGCTATTTGTAGAGATGTAATTGATATTGATTCGGAGTGTAAACTTCAAAATAATCCACCTTAATGGTTATTTTGTTTTAACATCGAAATAGAGACTCCGTTGTACATGTGTTCTTGCGAAGGATATATCCGTATAAATGTGCAAAATAAGAAGATGCAAAGTATTTTATTTTAAAAGTTGTAATTGTTAGTTATTAGATTTCGCAGTTTATAGAGCGATAATATTATAACAAACATATTTCATTTCCGAAGTGAATTGCATAATGTATTTGAAATAATAATATCCTGCCTTTATTATTTTTATACTAGGTATTCAAATAAACCATCTTTGGTTTGCAATCTCCACGAGAGGCAAGATTTCCAGAAAATTTAAAAATACCGGACTTTAGTGCTGTCGCCGTATCCCTCGCCATCGATCCCGCGATGGGGCCATCCTCTTTTTTTATATCAGCTAAACAGTCGTTAAATTCATACGAGGCAATTGTAGACGAGAACGACGACTCCATCGAATACGAGATTTTATTACCAAGTTACGATACGTCATTTTGTTGCAATATTCAGCACAGTCTTTTTTTATTGCCAGCAATAACAATTGCTGCCTATGTATTGCGCCGCTAAACCCTAGGTGTAAATAACGGCCGTGTGTATAACGGGCTCGCGTTATTAAGAACAATTTGAAAGGGGCGATGGTCTGTAGATTTTTTCATTAACTGGAGATTTAGATGACCGTTTTTTATTCGTATGGCGAGTTTGTTTTTAATCTTTTTGACAATTTTATAAAAGGTAATCGAAAAGATTCGGATTTTATGTTTCCTATAGTATTGATTGGCAATATTTTGGTAGAAAACCATTTTTGTTAATCAGTCCATTTCTTTTTATTTGTAGTTAAAAGTTGACTTATAAATGTTTTCATTTCTTTTACTTAAACAAAAATTAAAACATTCATCTATTATTCTTTATCGAGAAAAACATTCCATTTCTTTTTCTCTAATTTTTTTCTAAAGAATATTGACTTAACTTTACAAATTTCAGGCAAAATGCATTTTTATTATCTCACAATATTAGCAGTAAATATCAAGGCATCTTGGTGAAACTTCGCATAAAGTTCTCATAGAGCTGTTTTGCATTTTTCTATTCTTTATAGAGTCTGTAAGAGTTTAAAACTGAATAATTAAATTTGGGGGAAAAAAATTTACTACAATAAAAATACCAGTATCCTGCAATTTTTCACGCCTTAAGGTCTATTAGTAAATTGTTCCTCGTATTTCAGCATCAAATAACATTCCAAAGTTTAATCGGTAACATAACGGTAGTACACACTTCTAATATAACATATACTTAGACGTAGCTTTTTAAAATTGTGTTGTATACTGTTGATAAATAATTACTTTAGTATCATGCTAAAAAGAAATAAATTAAAAAAATTCCCAATTTACATATAAAAATATTTTAGATTAATCGTTTTATCTTATTTCTATTACAGGTGCAATTTTCGAACAAGGCACTGACGAGGTCCAGTCAGCTTTCAAATATGCAGTGAACATACACAACCTAAATACTACGGGTCGTAAATTTGAGCTACAATTTTACGTCGACATTATAAACACGGCGGATGCGTTCAAGCTCTCCCGACTGAGTGAGTATTAACGTACATTAATTTTTTAAAATAGAGGATAGGATGTATACAAATACAACACAGTTCAGAAGGATATTAAATAACTAATATTGGAAACGTATTTATAGCAGTATTTGTAAAATAATATTAAAATCGTTTGATGCCTCGATAAACGAATAGCAGCATTTCTGCGTTTATGTCAATTTAATATTAATGAAAAGTGCGTTTTACATTTCCGCGGCGCGTTTTTTTTATCAATGTTTTCGAAATTAATCAAGTAAATAATGAATGCGTTTAATATTGCACGGAATGAAACCTGTACTTAAATATTCATTAAAAAAAAACCTTTAACATCAGTTAACTTCCATATTTATTAAAATTACCAGTATTATAATATTTCATCCTGCGTAAGTGATCAACCCCCTCGACAAAATTGAACAAATTGTTAAAATTATAAAAAAAAAAATCTTGTCTAAAATAACAAGGATGTATTTTCGCTGATAGTGTAGAAAGCCGCCAACCTAGTAAGACTTATGGGAAACGACAAAACCGTTGGTGCACGTGCACATGCGCGAATCAGGACGAAAATAAACGAAATTTCGAACGAACTCATAAAAGCAGCTCTCCCCCCTTCCTCCAGCTATACCGACGCGCGAGATAGGAACGGCGAAAAAGTGCTCTACTGCGACACCATTAATTTTCTCTCCTCCGAGGCACTATAAGTAATTTCGTCACCGTGCGGGGTAATTGCATCCTCTCTTCGAAATGAGAGGCGGTGGAAGAATGGGCGGGAAAGAGAAAGGAAGGCAGGCGGAGGAGACTCGCGCGCGCGCACTCGCGATAGTAAAACGTGCATCACGAATTACGCGAAGTGCCGCCAGCAGCAGCAGCAGCAGCAGCAGCGTCGTCGTAGTCTTTTGGTCAATCTCCTCGTTCCACTGCAGACAAGTCAATCTTCCCTCCGTTCCTCTTCTTTGCGCCTCGCGGTGGTTTTATGTATAGGAAACACTTTCGGCTGAGTCTCTCCCTCGTTCTCTTTCTTTCGTTCGTTCGTTCGTTCCCTCCCTAGCGCGCGCTCGCGCGATAACTACTTTACGAGTTCGCCATCGATAACTTTTATACTCCCGATCCTGGCTTTCTATTTCTTCGAGTTAGGTCGTTCTCGCTCTTCCGCCTTCTCTTTTCTCTGCTTTTCCATCGCTTCCCACCCTCTCCCTCACTGGTGCACACGTACGCGGCCGCACTCTTTCTCTAGCTCTCTGCTCCTGGCCCCGCGGCGCGGCTGGGAAGTCCGTAATTTTACTCTTTTACTGTTTTTCGCCGTCTTCCTCTTTTCCCTCTTTTTTCTCTTTCCTTCTTTCTCCCTCTCGCTTGCTCCGTCGTTCGCTCGTCGTCGTCCTCTCCTCCTCGTCAGTTTTATCGGACGGTTCATCTACGAGGGAGGTGTTTATTTCTCTCACCTAATTCTATTCCCGACGGGCGCGCGAGCCAAACACCGATGCTGTCCTGGGATATGGCGGATTTAATGAATCAACGACCGATCGTTTTGTCGTTTCGCCGAGGAGACAGGTTTATTTCGTTGGATTTTTATCGACGATTCCTTTGACAAATCAGAAAAGAAGCTCTCGATCTAACGCTCGAAGTAAAAAAGAATATAAAAAAAATGATATTGCAAAAACCGTTATCACACATGTTATCTCGAACCTTTCGGAAGATTTAAATAAAAATTCAATGTCGCCGCGCTTTTCGCATTCCACTCGCACACGCGCTCTCGATATCCGGCAAACCGCGTATATAACGTGCAAAATTTACGCGATCGTTTCCACCTCTGTTTTTCATCTCCCCTGTGCAATTTGCAAAAGTATTCGAATCAAACTCTCCAGATTCGAACGCGCGAGAGACTATGTCCGCGCGCGCGCATTGGTTTTTTCTCCCTCGCGCGCTGTCTGTCTCTCCCTTCATTCTATCACCCATCCGCAATAACCGAACGCCCGGAGACTTCACTTCGCTCTCTCTCTCTCTTTCCCTCTCTCTCTCACTCTCTCGCTCGCTCTCTCTCTCTCTCTCTCTCTCTCTCTCTGCAATCTCATCCCCCAATTTTCTCCGGCGGTTCGCCCCGGCATTACCTCTATCTCGCACTTTCCATCGTTTTCTTTTCTTCGCCTTTTTCCCGCCGAAGTTTTTCCCTGTCGCGCGCGAGCGCACTCCAAGCTCGCCGCTTCGTTTTATTGTATTCGCGATATCGCTCTGATTGCTTTTATTTAAATTACACGAAGGTATTGTTATTATTTTTTTGTGTATCAGAATATGCTGAACATTTATTCTGAAAATTCATCCCAACAATTATAACCGTTGTAGGAGAAAAAATATAATTTTAGATTGTACGATTTTCTTAGCCCTTTATCTTTCAATTTATCCGTAACAATAAATCGCACAAAAGGTCAAGATTCGCTACCGCGAGAAGTCAATACTTTCTTCATCAAATATTTACAAACAGATTAAGAGATTTTCTCTTTCTTCCTTATAGACTGTTTCCTGAATCTCGTATAAATACAAAAGGTTCGATAGGATGTGTATACAGCCAATAAAACTGCCGCAACGGTTCTCGATTATCTTGATTTATATCCGCAAAAGATTAAAGGTAACACTCTTGTTTTTATTCGTTCCCCGCACGTGTGAATCAAAATATCGTTGTATCAATTTATACCGGCGAGAGATGAATGATGTCTGGAAATTGATATGTTACTCTCGAAGTATCTATATATAGAGACTCATCAAAGCAGCGTCTGCTCTTGGGAACGACAAATCCATTAGCTATATCCAGCAATGACAATCAAGAGACGAGACAATCGAATATAATCCTAATGGAAATTCCATTCGATACGTCTTAGAATTAATCGCTTCGATTCATGCCCCTCTCGCTGACTTTATTCGAATATGTACTCGGAGAAATACGATGATTGGGAGAGACTTGTTCCTTTTACAACTTTTAATACGAGCGTCCATTCGGCAGCGCAAACTTTACTTTCTTCGAGTTAGTCACTTCGGTCGAGTTGCGCGATTCTCAGGACGAATCTTCAGCGAGGAGCAATTGCGGACGTACACTTTCTACCTACAAGATCTTGTCATGTGTTTGACTAAAATACAAACATTAGCTTACGAACACTCGAAGATGGCTATGAGAGGACAACAACTTTTGTACTTACAATAAGAATCATAAATGAAACTGTCATTACAGAGGTATTATCGTAAATACATAAAAGAAAGAAGGATATAGACTATTGGCAGAATTTTAAATTTGCAAGACCCTTGATGTCAAGTCTTTGCTGGTTAATAAATTATATAATAATTCCAGGAAATCCTGAATTCAAATCCGACCATACCTTTTGCAAATCACAACATCTACAACGAAATATTCATACAGCTCGGAAAGCAGAATCCCGGATATCTCATGACACCCGTAATGATTTTTTCGAACCTCGTTTCCGCGATCACAGTATAATCATTTCATCGTATACTCCGCCCAATTTCACTTCATCATTTTTTTTTTCCTTTCTTTCCATCTCCTCATACCCATTACACTCTGTATTTCTATACCTTCCCTGTCTCTCTCTCTCTCCATTTCAATCCGATCGTCAGGAGCCAAGAAGACAATATCCCGCGCGGATCACGCCCCGGGAAATTCGTTACGGATAAACTGATTTGCGTCGATGGCCTTGTCTGTCTCTCTCTCTCACTCCCTCCCTGCATCCGCGGATCCTCGTTCGGAAGATTGCTTTCACCCTCTCACCCTTCCTCTCCCCTCATCCCTTCCCTACAGAGTGATACGAGTAGGTCGGCGGCGTTGTCCGAAAGTGACATCTCGAATTCGCGCGTGCGATCGCCCCCCTCTGGAAAGTACGCAAAGTGAATCTTCGCACGCAGCCGCGCTGCGACCAATGGACCATGCCTTAATGCTCCCCCTGTCAGGAAAGGCTGCCTGGTCGCCTTTGAGACTGCGCCGGAAGGGGCCTGCGGCACGGAAGTCCTCGTCGATGACTGTTCAGGATATCTCTCTCGGATCCTCGAGATCGGCTACTCACCCCTGCTCTCTCTCTCCGTTTTCTGTTTATCTGTCTTCTACTTTTGCAGTGTTTACCGGGAGCGCTATATATATTTGATTCTTTACTCTCCTCAAACTCATGGCGCTGCCCCGTGGATGGGCTTCGAGTGGGTGAGGGAGGGAGAAAGTCGCTTCGGTCTATTTCCTTCTTTGTCTGGCCTCGCGCTTCGTCCGATAGCCGATACTTTTACTTTTCCGCTTTCACTCGGAATTTCGTTGGCGAAGAATCGGAATTAAAGCTTCGCCGGGGCTTGTGCCGCCACTAGCGCGAGAACTAATTTGATTGCTCGGGGCTGGAGCTATTTTCTTTGATTGTGGATTAGAAGGAGTCGGGCCGCTTTGTTTTCATTCGGTTCTCTCATCCCTGCACCTAAAGTTGAAATTTCGAACTGTTTCGCTTGCTTTCGGCAAAATTGAGACTTGCTGCGCTGCCAAGTGATGAATATTTGACCCTAACAGGAAGAGCAACTTTGAATGATGAAAATGTGGTTCAAAGAAGCATTCACATTTTCGTTGTTGAATTGTAATTAGAGTGACGTTGTAGTGGTTCCGATAAATTATTAAAAGTTCAGTAAAAATAACCGCCAATGGTAAACACTTCATGTTGATTAACGAGCTGTATTTGCCCCTTTATGTAATGAATACTTTTATATAAATACAGGTGTGTGTAAAATCGGGAAATGCAGAGAGCACTGATAATGAAAAATAACTTTGATGCAACATAAAATATTTGAATTGTTATATTGCCCGGGTATGATAAATGAATTTTTGTTTTTATTATGTGCCGTTTTTGGTAATTATATCTCGTACTAGATAACATTGCAATAACTTGATACACGTCGTTAATTTTTTATTCATCAAAAAAAGAAAAAAATTTTAAATAAATGGTTTCGAGCGATTCATTTGTAAATAATTAATACAATATTTTGATGCGAGTATGTTCAATAATATAAATCAACAATATTCACATCGACTGCATTTCAAATCGTAATATATCACGCACATCGCAAACATTTTATTCCAAAATTTTGAAAATCTACGTGAAAATCGTTATTAGAATCGTTACGAAAATGAAAAAACCGTTTTGCAAAAGTCACGTATAGATGGAAAAAGCAATATTCCTAAAATTCAATCAATCGTACACTCGTTACACCCTCGTTACACATTCAAGAGCGGGGTCGATCCTCGAAAAAACTCATCGCGCTCTATAGTAAAAAGGACTTTCGACCTCATTTCCACGCGGACAATAAAGTATTTGATTAAACCAGCCATCGGGAGACCGCGCGGCAAATGCCATTTTTATCCCCCAGAATCGTCGTCGTGGTAAATATAACCGTAAAATACCGAGAGAGCGAGCGCGAGCGCGGAGATTCTCCGTGCGCTTGTGCAGCCTTGTTAAACGGCAATCATCGCAGCCCGGAAGGAGGAGAACGCGCGCGCAGGGAGTCGTCGTAAATCACGGGATCGCATAACCGTAAACATAGAAACAGTCGTTCCTCCCGCGCGCTACTTTATCATCCGGTCGATTATCTCTTAAATTTTTGCCCTACCCCCCCCCCCCCTCCCACCTCCTACGTTTCCATTCAGAGCTCCTCCCTTTATTCTTGCATCTCTCCTACCACAGCGCGAGCGCAATCCTCTCCCTGCCTTCGAAAACTTTGCGCTTCCGCTATCTCTGCTCCGGCGGCGGGCTATCTCGCTCGCTCGCGCGCGGGCGCAAAGTCGAATTGCAGTTGCAGCGGCGAAAACCCGACTACGAAGCAGAAATATCAAGCGGCCCTGCATACGTATACCTATACAGAGCGCGTGGAAGGGAGAGAGAGAGAAATTTTGGGCGAAGTCCAAATCGCCGAGAAAGACGAGAGAGTGGAGCAGAGAGCGCGCGCG
This sequence comes from Torymus flavipes, assembly GCA_030522905.1. Taxonomy (NCBI): domain Eukaryota; kingdom Metazoa; phylum Arthropoda; class Insecta; order Hymenoptera; family Torymidae; genus Torymus; species Torymus flavipes. The sequence continues at coordinate 21,708 of JAPYZO010003805.1, read as the reverse complement.
CTTTCATATATGTATACGTGTAGCACTGTACGTACGTGCAGGAGGGAGACAGAGGATCCAGGCGCACACGTTATAGTACTTAGCAAAGCTGCACTAATTGTATTAATGCTAGTTGGTTTGCCCGGATCAAGACTCTCCTCTCTCTCGCTCCTCGTCCTCCGTTATAATCCCGGGGCCGCGCGTCGCCGCTGCCGCGTGTACCGGCGAATCTATTATGTCTCGAGATAATGACGAACGTCGCCGGGGCTCTTTCTCCCTATCTCGCGCGTCCGGCGCATTGTCGCATTTCTCGCTCTCGTGTGTTTGGCTGCAGACTTGCCAAAGCTCCGCGTAAGAAACACTCGAGCCCTGATTATTCGACGAATGCCGTCTCGTGTGTGTGTGTGTGTATATGTCTGTGCGAGTGGGAGGATTTCGTGCTAGCGTGGCTTTTCTCTCTCTCTCTCTCTCTCTCTCTTTTGCGGGCGCGCACGGATTTTCTTTCGGAGCTGTGCCGGATTTTTCGACCGGGATTGCCGGGAATCGCGTGGCGCTCGTTCTGTGGGAGAAGCTCTTTTTGAATGAAATTTTGAAGTGGTCGTGGTATCCCGTATGATGCAATAGTTTTAAAGGGAAATTGTAGAGCATCATTTGGCCAGTGAGAGAATCCTGGGTCCAATTAAATTCTGATTGTTCGGACGGGATATTTTGAATTTTGGTAATAATCTTTATTTATTATTTAACGATACGAGGGATAAGGTTGTAAATGTAGTCTATTTTAATTTAAATTGTATACGAGTAAGCCTTGAATTAAAAGATTTTTAGTATTTCATGAGAATTTAATTACTTTGGTTAATATTGTCGAAATTATATCTTTTAAATAATTAAAAATGTATAATATATTAATGTAAAAGAAAAAATGTAATATATTCGAAAATCAAAATGACAGTGATGAAACCGATATTAATTATGAAAATAAAATTCATTTTATAATATTAAACTGTACATCATTAAAATTTTACGTCAGTAGTTATTTAAAATACAAAATATTTTACGGAATATTATCAGCATTGAAGATTTCGAAAATGTGGAAAATTTATGCGCGTTAAAATTTAACTTTAATTAAATCTGTACAGTATCATTTTAATACGTTTAATTTGAACAATATTTTAAAATACATTAAATTATTCCATTTTGCAATAAGAAAAAATAATATATTTAGATCACTTTACAAAACTTAATTGAGTTTATTAACTTAATGACCGATATAAGATGATAATACAATTAATATATTACTCGGTCAAAGCTTGAATTGAATCTTCAAATAACGAAAATCAGGAGAGATATTTCTGAGCTTTGGAATGAAAAATAAATTTTCAAAGATTGAGTTCAAATGCATACTTTTTTGTATATTCAGTTTATAGTTGCGCAGATTTTTATGGATATAAGAAATAAAATATCGTACGTTTTCCGTATGAAATATAACGAATTAATTGATAGATGATTGCGAAATTTTGACTTTTTTTTAAATAGACAAAGTTAAGCTTTATTTTTTCAACTAGTACGTTAATTCAGAGAAAATAAGATCAATTTCTCGGGTACCCATTTCAAAGTATATCATCACGCGGTCGACCCTCAGGCTTTTTCTACATTGGACATATACTTGCCTTCGGAGCGCTCCCGCGCTCCTTGATATATCTCTCGTTAATAAACTTAAGTATTATACCATACCTTTAGCTTAAATGCTAGAGAAAATGTATCACTTTAATCACTCGTGTAATTAGTATTCTTGCGTTAACACTGCGCGTGAAATCACCTTCTCTCACACCGCACGAAATCGCTAAATCAGTGTCTGGCCAATAGAGACCTCGTCAATTTCTATTGATGGCGAGAGAGTCTCGCCTCGCTGTAAAGGGACTACGTCTCCTTCTCCCTCCGTCTTCTACTATCTACCTCTCTAATACCGACTTCATCTTCACCTTTGCCATTTTCCGCGATCTTACGTGACGTCTGATCGGATTTCCTGCCTTCGCGCGAGCGCGCCTTCTTACAACTACTCCCTCCAGCCCGCCTCGCGTCTACTTTTCTCATTTTCCTCAATTTTCCCGCGGAACGAAAGCGCGCGGAGGGAGATATATAGACCGGCGGCTCCTTTTTCAGCGGAGTCTCTCTCTCTCACCTTGGAGTTTCCACCTGGATAATATATCTCACACCCAGAAATATAAAATCTTTCCGCTCGCGATTTCGGGTACAGGAATAAGAGAGAGTGAGATGATGAAAGTCTCTCGGACTATACGTATGTATGAAGACGAAATGCGCTCTCGAGGAAAAGAGTGCCTACAGAAAATCGTCTTTTTCATATGTATTTTCCCCCGGCTGGGATATTCTCGCGTGACGAAGAAGGATTTTCTTTTGTGATTAATATGTGAGATCGGGTTGGGCCGTAACTGATTTTATAATAAACTGGATAGATCTGATGGTATTTTATATAGAGATGTCGGAGCTTACATGAAATAAGATGCTTACCGACAATATCGTATTAGGAATTATTCTTTCATTATTTACGAACCCTCTGCATTTCAATAAGTGAATATTCATTTATTTGAATAGATAGTCGTGCACTTATTGCAATGTGTATTTACAAAAAGTAAATATTCACTTGTTTAAAGAAAATTTCATTCATTCTTTTAGAGAGAAAAACGACCGATTGCGATAATTTCTAAAATCTTTACGATAAAGTTAGAATAACGAAAGATCCTAAAGCCGCAACACCCTCTCAAGAACAGTATACGGTATCATTTACCATCTCCAATCGTGAACCATTCCCATCCAAGAATATTGATGCATTGATACATTTCCTCTACCAACTAATTGCCATATTTTTCAACCACCAACATTCTCCTCCGCGCAGCCTCTCTCTCCACCTCGATCATGTCTTCTGCCATTCGTTTCATTGGCCGGCACAGGCCGCGCGCACGATATAGTGTCGATAAATCCTTCCGCAACTTTAACTCTCGCCAGCAACTATACTACCGCGAGCCGGCACGCCTTCGATATACCGAAAATCGCGAACGCGCTCAGGGAGAGGAAGAAAATCGGGCTGCTACCTACTTTAACAGGACATAATAGCGATCTATCACACCTCTCGCAAGCATATCGCATAATATCCTGGGCCAGGATCCATTGGCTCCGTAGCGGGTATATATATATATACGTGTACACGTGTGTACATTTATAACGCGTACGTGTGAGTATACGTCGAGGCTGCTGCTGCCAGCAGAACCCGGGGCCGCATAAATCTGCTGAGGACTCCCAAGAGTATTTCCCTTCTTTCCCGCCGCCGACGTAGCGGCAGCCAACTCTCGCTCTCTCCTTTCAAAGCTAACCCCGTGACGTGCGCCCCCGCTACCTTTGCTCTATCTTGCTCTCCTAGGGCATGTACTCCCTCTCTCACTCTCTCTCTCTCTCTCTCTGACAGTATAGTCTTAGTTAAAAGTAAAGGGTAATTGCCGCAGGGGATGGTGCGGATTATAGGGATATTGACGTATAGTGTTATGGTTATTACAGGATTAGACTGAATTATAATGAAATTCTAATAATGTTTAACGAACACTTAAAAACTCAAAACTTTTTATGTTATATCAGCCTATTTTATTATGCAAGTGTTTGAGATAATGTAAAGATAATAGCCAAGATATTTATATTTTCATATTCCTTTTTAATCTTTCAATTGCACAGATACGCTTACAAATTGTAACTTAAAATACAAATTATAACGCGCGTTTACTTGGACGTACAATATTCTTATCTCTACTTCTTTGCCCAAATGTAACTAATTTCTCTATATTGCTTTACAATTATAGATTCCCTGCATTTCTTTTTCTTGCATGAAAATTCGAACTGCACTCAACATGCATATTCCATTTCAAAACTATCTCACTAATCAAAAGAAAGTTACAAAACGTGGCGATCATCATCAGCGCTCCGTGCGCAGCTAAATCTTCATTTGTTGTCAAACCGCGGGACGTTTCGCAAATGCCACATCATGATCGCGCGATTTTCGACCGAGACTGTACGTACGGCGCGTCCTTAATGCTCCCTCTCTCTCTCTCTCTTGCTCTCTGTCTATCTTCTTTCTCCACGTCTACACTCTCCCTTATCTCGCGCTGCTCTCTTTCCCTCTCTCTCGTGCCTCTCAGCCCCATCCACGAGCGCGCGCTCTTCGTCTTCTTCGTCGTAGTCGTCGTCGTCGTGTAACCTTCTCGGCCTTCTTTCCTTTCCGCACATATACGCTCGCGGGGGCGCGACCCCGACGCCAAGGCTCTCCCACGGGGAACAACTACTACTCGCGGGAAAAATACCCCGTCGCTCGAGAGAGCTAGCGAGCGTATAGGTATACGGGCGCGTATATCGCATAAAACTATGCAAATTCCGGCGGTTTCGCGTAACGTCGCGCATTTTTCAAGAGGCTTCTCCTCCGCCCGCTCTCGCAAGGAGCGGGAGAGCGAGCGAGGAGGAAGAAGAAACCGGTTTTAAGGCGGTCAACATTTTTTCGTCGTCAGCGTCTTGGCTTTTCCCTTCGACCTACCCTCCACCCACAGAGTTCTCTCTCTCTCTCTCTCTCTCTCTCTCTCTCTCGTGGGAGGGTGAATGTAGCCATTGTCGCGAGCTTCGGCCGATTATGCGAGGATGGCTTAGACGGGGTGGCGTGGAAGAGGGAAGAGGAGCGGAATCGACTCCCGTTGAAATGGAGAGGATTCTTCGGCGGGTGTAATGTCTACGGGGCTTTGCATTAATTATTCACGATAATATTATTGAGAGGTTGGCGGGCTGTTACACTACATTAACGGGTGTACAGTTAATTGTGATGGCGCCGCGGATGGAGCGTAAGATAATATTGATGAGATGGCAGACCTTTCAAAATCGTATTAAATAGAATTTAATTGGGAGAAAGGGCATGTAGAAATGAATAGATCCCTGCGGTTAACACAAAAATTGTTTTATAAACTGCTCTTTACGAAATGTAAACGTTAACGTAGAACCACTTGTTCTAGTATTAAATCGTTAAACTCTGAATTTAAAGTCAAAGAATCTGCTAATTTACTGAAATTATAAGTCTCAACCTCGGAGTTACTAAATTTATTCTTTACAAAGCAGCTTTTACATGATTTTATATAGTCGACATAAGACTCGCGCCTGTTTCTGACAAAAAAAAGGAACTCTGAAAAGAATTTTAATACTTCCGTTATCAAAAAAGGAGAGCCTTCTCTTCCCGGGTAAGAAAATAATTTCGCTCCCATTTTGATAACGTCATCGTCTCTTCCGCTCAATAAACCACATCGCACAAAAATCTCTCATATATATTTTTTTACACATAAACCTTCATAAATTCTTATCGCGCCCACACCCCTCTCTCTCTCTCTTTCTTTTTCATCCATTCACCAGCGCGCCGCGCCCCTCTCTCTCTCTCCCCACATTTTCCTCTCTTTTTTCCCTCGTCGCACGCTCTCCCTGCGCCGAGACGCTAGATGAATCTCGAGGTTCAATTCCCGCCGGCTTATCCCGCGCGCAGACGCCCCCGGAGGTACTGCACGCGCGCGACCGCGTGAGTGTTTTTCTGTGTTCGCGAGGAGACGCGAAAAAAAGGGAAGGGGGGTGCCTCTCTGTTCGACCCAGAAAGGAAAATCTGTTTTTCCTATATATACGCGGAGTGTACAAGCAAGCGTGCGGGTGGTGCCTTGTGTTATAGGTAATCATAAGGCGAATCGTGTGGCTTTATTGATCGTTGAATGGGCATTCGTGGATTGTCGAAGAGAGACGAAAGAGAGGAACGAACGTGGTATTCATTTACGATGGAATCGAGTGAATGGTTCTTTTAGTCGGTGCGGTTTCGTCTTTTTTTTGCCTAGAGCCCGCTGGGAAGGGCCATCGACTTATTTTTTAGATGGGAAGTTAAATTTTTTAAGCTCTTTGAGGAGCAAGCGCGCGCGGTATATATGGATGTTTACGATTATGCATTGAAAAATATTTTGATGAGATACGGTCCATTTGGCAAGGAAAATATGATAAATGAGCGGTTTCCCCGGTCGAGGCTTGAGGAGCAATTTACTCTTTTTTTTCTCTTTCTCCTCTCTCTCCTTCGTTTTCGATTTCTCTTATGAAATTCATATTTGCCGAGAATAAACGATAGCCTCGCGTAGAGACGTGGAATAATAAATATATTACGCAAACGAAGCCGTGTTTCGTACATTAAATATAAAAATTGAAATATTATTATTGCATACGGAAAGGGATTATACATTATTTACATCATGATAATATAACCATATCGAATTTGCAATACAGCTGCTTTACATTAAATATCGTATTGAAACTAAATATTTTATTAAACTTAGCAAATTTTCTTTCGCTGCATACGCGTTTATCATTCCATATTTATTTTCCAAAAAAATTACATGTAACTGCACTGCAGTAACAAAACCGAATAAACTACAATTATTCGATTCCAGTAATCAATCGATAACTCTTCATTTCACCACCCCTCCAACGAAGAAAAAAAAAGGTTTCATACATCAAATATATAGATCACACACTAAACATAAAATCACCATTACAACCGTATTCACAAACTCATTCAACTAAAACTTCAACCTCCATCCCGTTCCCACAAAACTTCAAAGCTTCCAACCTCCAATCTCAAACCGCCGCAATATAAAACCGATCAGCACTAACGCGGCAAAGTCCCTCGCAGCAGCCCAAGATGCGCGACTGAATTTAGAGTCACGCTCGCACCGCTCCGACTCTTTCCGCACGCGCCCGCGGCGCGAGACCGGTCCAAGAATGCTGTGCTACTATACGAAACAGAATGAAAGCTCCGTGCGTCCAGGCGAGCGAAAATAGAGCGAGACAGAGACAGACGCGGGCGCGCAAGCAGGTGGCAAAAAGCAGCCCTCTCTCTCTCTCTCTCTCCCGGCGAGAGATAGTGTATTCCAGCGTCCGTGCGGCTGCGAAACGTAATACCGGCGATATTGCCTGGCCGCTGCCACCCGCGTCTTTGATTTTCCGGCCAAGTTTAGGAATGCAAACCCCCGATGCTGCTGCTGCTGTCGTACACGCGCGCGAGCTCGCGCTATACACGGAAACACTATGAATTTCTTACCAGCGCGCG
>JAPYZO010003805.1:0-14553 GCA_030522905.1 Torymus flavipes | reverse complement strand
GAGAGAAGGCGAAACAAAGAGGGAGGGAGAACGGGTGAATATTGACCCGACTCGACCTTTCCAGCATCGTTGGCTGATGGCGGTAGTGGTAGTATAGCTGCCGCTATACCATCCCTTTGGAGATTCGAATTATTGGATATTGACCGCGCTCACGCGCGCGCGGGAGAGAGTTAGGGAGGGAGAGAGAGAGAGAGATCTGGCTGCTGCCGGTGATGGTAATGAAAAAGCCGAGATTTATAAAGGTCCACACACATACATGAATAGACATGTACATACATACACTGGTACACTTCCTGTTCGATGGACAGAGGGCTTTAATTATTGCGGATGTTAAAGCGTTGTGATGTGGGTTCGCTGTCTCTCGTTGGTTCGGGTGGCGCAGAGCGTCGAGAGAGTTTGCTCGGGAGCCGATTTTGCGATTAATGTTTTTTTTTTTTGTGAACGGGAGGACTGGTGTTACAAAGAGAGTTGGTTGGTTAGTTATTGGGGTTTTCGAAAATCGTAGTTCGCTGCTTCTCGTAATATGTGTAGGTAGGCAATTTGTACTGTGAGAATAATATTAATATAGAAAGGACGAATTGCTTAACTGAAATATTCATATTAAGGCAATTTAATTTCCGATACAACGTAAGAGTGTAAATTTAACGAACGGATTGGAAAAAATTGCAATGCGATTACCTTTCATTGAATTAATTAGGGCAATTACATTTTTTTCGCAATGTAGTAATCCTGTGTTATTCGCAAACTATTTATACAAGATCAGAATATAAATAAATTCTTATTGATAACGAAATTAGTGAAATCGTCGATATCTCAAGTTATTTAAATTTTCATCACAGTAGCGAATAGATCAATTAGTTTTTAGCCGTGATCTAAAATTCACTTATTCTAAATTTAGTCTATATCAAACTAAGAAATACCTTGTCACATAAGTAGATTACCTCGGAATATTTTGATACAAGGTAAGATTTAGTTCAGCTGCTCAAAAAAGATATATCAATTTAAAAGAAAACCTTTTTAATTTCCAAACACGTCTTATTGACTACAAAAAGTAAAGCACCACAGAGCTTGTTTTCCGGTGGTGCAATAACACGCGACGCTAACCCCAACAGCTTCGTATACACAAAGGTGTGCGCCGCTATGGTCGCCGGCTCGAGCAGCTTGCACGGCTTCGGCGACTTGCGGGAAAACTTTTTTCTCCCTCCCTTTCCCCTTAAAATACACGAATCGAAGTAAAAGCGCGGAGCCATTCATCGTTCCGCGGCAGGGGGGAGGTGGCCAGAAAGTTTGCATTCCGCCCTCTTGAAACAAGCGCCGTCGGCGGCAGCAGCCAAATTGAAATTGAACTCTGGCCGCGCGTAGAACGAGGCGATAAGACGTTGATCATTGAATCGAATTGAATCTGCGGCTAACTTCCGTCACCGGGACTTTTCTCTTTCTCTCTCTCTTCTACGTTGTACCGACGGTTGGCTCTCCCTTGATTTTTCCAGCTACCAATTCTTTCTTCATTTTGCTCTCTGTCTTTTTTCCCCCCTTCGCCTGTGTATATATATATGTATTTCTCTCGTTCTCGTTCTCGCTCGGAGACAGCAGCCATGACTTTCTCCCTCTCGCTCCATCCCCGTTCGTTCTTTCGCTTTCGAGTGTGTCGGGTATATATACGTAGAGAAAGGGAGGGCAAGCTAAGTTTCTCCAATCCAGCAGCGATAATTAATTTGGATGATTGAAAGGGCTTCCTTCGGCTAATCGATTTTCATGCGGGAGGGGGCAGAGGGTAGGACGGATCCGCGAGTTTAATAAGCACGCAAGGGCGTAGGGCTGATTTTGTATTATACCGCGTCAGACGTGCGCGGCGGGTCAAAGGAAATTGCGGAGTTATTTGTTTTGCATAATTTGCGCTCGCGCGCCCGCGCGAAAGCTCTCTCGCTCTCTCTCTCTCTCTCTGTGCGAGAGGTGCGATGAAAAAAATGGAATTGCGCGCTGACTCGATTTTCGAAAGTAATCATTGACATCGATTGCTTGTAATTGACTTTTTATACGGTTTGTTCGTGAATAGCTTTCGGTTTAATATAAACAGTTTGGTTGTGAAAATGGCATGATTATTGATGTTTTCGTTTTGATGGATTGAATGTTATACAGAGCTTGTTTTTAACGTTAAAAGGAAATTGTACCGAGTATTTTCGTAATCAATTATTAAGAGCTCGTAATGTATGTAATTTTATGTAATTCATATACTGAATTACAAGATAAAAATATTCATAATGCAAGATTATTGTTACTCTTTATGCATTAAAACTTACGTATATGCTCATTATACAATGAATAGTTTAACTAGAAAAAACGTCGCACTTAATAATGAAATAAATTGAGAGAAGAAGTAGAACATTTTTTTTTCCTTTTGATGTTAAATCAATCGATAAAATTATCCGCAAGCCGCAAGTAAAAATTAAAATTCTAATTATATACACCATAGCTCTAGGCTACGAGACGTATTATCGCACCGTCGCAATGCGAAAATAGATTACTTAATAATATCCTACGCGGGCACGTATTACAATAAAATCGCGATTTACGATATCGGGGCAGCGATACATCATACTACACCGTAATTACACATCAAATAAAACATTAGCCGGTGCGCTAAATCACCGCGGCGGCGCACACTTTTTGCGCAAACGGGTCAAGGGTGGCGCGAGCGGTAACCGTAAAAGAAACGACCCGAGAAACAGCGGGAAAGAGAACAAAATACTTATATATATATAAACACACATTACAAAGAGCACATTGTGAACGTTCGCGCGCGGGGCAGCCAACTCCCAGCGTGTATTTTTTCTATTAGCCGTGCGTTCGCGCTCTCGAGCCTCGTCCTCCCATGAGGAACGCCGAGGAGGAGAAAGCGAAGAAGGAGGGAGAAAAGGACGAGAAATATACAAACAAACGAGCATTTCTGCTGGCTCTAAATGGAGGAAAGGTGGCTCGCCGAGGCGTAAAGTGCTATCCATCATTAATTATTTCCGTGGAGCGCGCGAGAAAGAGCAAACGAGCGAGCGCAAAATCCCCAACGGCGAGCGAGACAGAGTTTGCCTCCTTTTGCTTCCCCCCTCAATGTCACGTCTTTTCCTCTCTGTCCCTCCCGAGGCATAGCTATATATGTATGTTTCTCGCCCGCCGCGCTGTGATCCCTTTTTTGCACGCGTGTTATCGCTTTTCGTTCTTTACGGCTATACACGACTTTTTTCCTCTGTGTGTATGTCTTCCAGACCACATCGTTTCTGGATTTTCCGTAATGTACTTTTTGGTTAGAATTAAGTGGCTCTTCATTTATTTTCGAGCCGGTTCGGTGAATTTTAATTAAATGTCGTGGCGCAGCGTATGTTATTTATTAGCAAAATGTTGTTACTCTTTAGGTCGTTAAAACCTTGTTATTTTTATATTTGCAAACTGTTATTTCTATATATACCGCGACTATGGTTGAGGTATTAATAAACGTAATGTTAATAATTTTCGATCACGCATAAAAGTAATCTTCTGTAGAGTTCTATAACACTTTTTATGTTGAGAGAATATTTTTAACAGAAATATTTGAGAACCTCTCGTGTATCTTTAAACTTTCGCGTATCTCTATTTTTAATCCCAACGGGCAGGTTTTACACTGGTTTTTATACTTTTACATATGCCAGAACAATCATTTCCCAACCACAACACTAAAACCCAACATATCAGCTCCGCGCTCTTCACTTTTTACTCCCTGGATTTTCCTGAAAAAGGACAATAATACCTCTCAATTTCTCTCGTCGATTTGCACACGTATAATAACTTCGAATTCGCTCAAAACCGCTTCCTTATCGCTTCCGAAAAAAGCGTATCCCCCCGCAAAGAAACTCCCCGACCGGCAAAAAGCAATAAACATCACGGACACTTTTACTTCGACTTTGCGGCACTTCGCGCCTGTGTGTGTGCCTTCGGCCCCCCGTAAAAAAGTACAATCATCCCCCTCCTCGGTGTATACCTTGGCAGTGCGCTGATGCCTCGCGCAAAAAAGTCCTCTCCAGAGCAAGAGCTCGCGGAAGAAGTTAAATAACCGAAGGTATTTGTATTCAAGAGCCTCTCCTTCTCTTAAACACTTTCTCTTCTCTCCCACTGCGTCCTCTGTCTCTCCCTTCGCCTTTCATCCTTGATCTCTCCCTCTCTCGAGGAGTTTCCTCTCTCTCTCTCGGCGTACATTTCTTACGCCCTCCACTCGGCAAGCGCGCGCACGAGAGCTTTTTGCCAGACGGTCATTAGGCGCCGGACCGCAAATGTCTCCGCATGAATTCTAATGTCCAGGCGCGCAAGGTTACATTTCCCTCCTGCTCGTTTTCTCTCCCTCTCTCGCTTTTCAACTAACGCCGCTGCCGTCGCGCGATTTATGCGCGGCTAACGCTAAGTGTGTTTTCTCTCTTTCTACGAGTCTGGCTGCGGGATGTATGTTTCGCTACTACGCGCTAGCCTCTCTTTTCCTCCTCCTCCTCCCGCGTACCAACTGATTTCGCGACGCTGCTGCGAGAGTTACGGTTTCTTGCGGGCGTGGTGCGCGTTTTGAGCGCAGCGCGGCTATGCTGCTGTCCCGCCATACACCGCGTCGTTCGATGCCGCTTTTGCGGCCGCGTTTTGATTATCAAAGGGAGGAGGGAGAGGACAGGCTGAGTTGGTACGATGCCAGAGATGTGGGAATAATTGTGCCCGCGGTTGCAGAAGCGTCGATTAGGATTCCGAGCTTGCAGAATCGAATTTAAAATATCGCGTTACTTCTATTATTATATCTATGTACGTTGTGTATATAGCTATAATGCTTTGAAGGAAAGTTTATACTGGCAGTATCTTACAATGGTTAGTACATAACAAATGGACATTGTGACCCTTTAAATTATACGAAGGTGACAAGCGAGTTGAATTTCCCTTTGAGCGATGTCCTCCATTATTAGTTGTGTACATTTACATTTAGTTAAGTTACACATACACGTCGCTGCGTTGTACGTTATTTATATTGGATATTCACATACCACGTAATTCCCGTTTATATGGCTTTATTAGATAGATCAAACGATATAAATTTTGTTATCCAATAGTATTAATAGCACTAACTAGTACACATCTAAATGCGGTAATTACCAGAAACCTTCAACATATCAGCGTAATGTAGATCAACTATACATATATTAGTTTATTATTAGAGAGGTTTCAGCTATAATCAGTACCTTTTATATTTAACTTTATAAAGACTTACATTAGTCATTTAAGTTATTTCAGTTATTTCGTCATAAAAACACACTTCTTTGTTACAATCTCTAATAACGTATCACCTGAACCAGGTTCAAAACTGCAAAAAAAAATTCCATTATCAAAAGCTAGAAAATCCAGCACAAGCAAAAAAATCTCTTCAGAACGTCGTTTTATACAAATTACAAGATTCGAACGAGGCTCGTTTACATTTTCACTAACTCCAAATTAAAAGCATATACCGTTACACCGTTTTCCCCGTGTCTTATATATATAAATATAAACGCGCGTTACACCTCTCTTTCTCTCTCGCAACCGTTACCTTTATCCTCCCGAAGTCGTTGCCTTTCGGCCCTCTTATGAATACGTAACAGCCTGCGTATATAGCGGCCGCGCGTGTGTTTTGCCCTCTCTTTCTCTCAGCGCATTTTTGCAGGATCGTTTCGTTAAGGTTAACTGGCGCGTCGATTTATATACGCGCTGCAGCTCCTCGCCAATTACGGCGCACCATGCAGCCGCGTCTCGTTCTTGCATCGCCTCTCCCCGAAATGCGATTTCCCTCTCCCCGAGAGCACAAGTTGTGCGCGACCTTCGGTATCGCGACTTCTCTTTGGCGCAGGGTCTGCAATTAGCCTGCTGAGTGCGGGTTTGTATCGGAAGATGTATTCTGGGCTTTTCGTTTTTGGGTTCTTTATTTTCTATAATGGCTTATATAAGCCGTCTTTTACGAGGTAGGTTGAGGTTTGCGACGATAAGTGGGCGTGAGAAGTCGGCGAGGAATGTGTTGATCTCGCGTCGCGGGAAAGTGAAGGAATTTTATCGATGCACGTGCATGACGCGCAGCGCGAGATGTAAACAAGTTATTTTTCGTAAAAATCAATGCAGGAAAGTCGGGTTTCAAGCGGCATTTCATGAGGTGTATAAGCCCAAAGTAGTAGGTATTTACCTTTTATTTTAGAGAACTTGTAATAAATTCAGACCATCTGCCAGTCGAGTATGCTAATTCAAAGATGATACTAATAATTCGGGTAAAAATGAAAACTCGTTTGAAGTTGTTACTAGTTGTCATATTTTTAACGTTAAAGATATGTGTGATATTTTATTTTTATGTAAAACAAACGCGTATATTTTAAATATATATATATATATATATTTTTAATATTTTTAATATTTTATTTACCACAACGTAAAGCTTCTTATGAATTTTTTCATATTTATCAGGGACCTCAAATTATAATTCAGTTGAAAGCGTGAAAAACAATATCGCGAGTGCTTGTTAAAGTTTAATAAATAAAAGGAAGCGAAACGTAAGTTATAAAATTGTTATTAAAATTGTACCGATAGCGCGGCTCTACGATGAGCGCCCGCGATTCGAGTATCTTTTTGACAACGAGCTCACGCGGAACACCCACTTCCATTATTTGTTTTAATTGGAAAAATATCTATGCGAATATCTGTGTCAATTGCTCCGATATATTAAAGCAAGATTTAAAAATAACAAAATAATGCCGCGCAGTGTAGCCGCGCGCTCGCACGCACGCAACCTAGATTTATGCCGATAATCTACCATTTATTTTACGGGTATGATAAAGCGAATTTCGAGGCTTTCTAGTATTTTCGACGATAAAACTATATCGTAAACTGTAATAAACTGTTCAATCAATTAATGACGAAAATTATAGGAATTATCGTTTACAAGATGATTTATATTCGCGAATGTAATAAACAGTAATAATATGACATGGATTTTTTCAGAGCATCAGCGTATAATATATAATTTATTACGTTATTAATGCGTTTAGTAATAATATAATGAATCGGTGTATAAAAGAAAACAATTAAAAAAACGAATTTCAAATTTCACTGGCAAAATAGGTAGTCGTATCCAACACAAACATCTCTGCAATGTGAACATGCAGGACAAGTTTTTCTTTGTCTTTTTCTAAATTTCTCATACATTTTAAATTCCAAACTTATTTATTTTCCACATCCCGAACATATATCCTTATGCAAGTTAACATAATATATATACACCATCGCCGCCACAGTATAATGATAAATGCCTCTCAATCAGCGTGCGGTCGATCCGTTTGATTTGCGCAACAATTATATCGTCGGCGCGTCTCCGTTCAGCGTGTGAAATTCAACTCTCTATATATGACGGAGGGGCTGAAACAGGCGGCTGCATATGAACGCAGACACATATACATATACACACTATAACACCACTCCTATAGGCTCCGGCATATACACTCTGATCCCTACTCACCCATCCGACCGATCAATTCCCGATCGCGTCCGAGTATCGGCTTCCGCAAAACCCCAGAGCAATTTAAAAATATTCGCGCGCGCGAACGTCGATCTCTCCCTGCCTGCAAAATACATGTAGAGGGTGAGAGAGAGAGAGAGAGAGAGTATAATACCGCTCGCGCAGTACGCGGAAGCGCATATATAAATGCCGAGACTCGAATATCGGAGCCGCGCGTGTATGTGTGTGTAGGGCGGCACCGCTGCCAGCCGCGTGTGTTTTGAATTTTAACGGAAAATGTATGCACATACGTTGTTCTTCGCGCGTATCCTCTCTCTCTCTCGCGAGTTCACGGTATATATACAGGCGCCCGTGAAGCTCATGCATATATTTTTATGGTAGCAGACGGCGGCTGGATGTGTGTATACATACGTGGATGTTGATAATATCATAATCGCGCGTGTATTTAGCGAAGGCGCTGAGATGAGGTCGCACGCGTGTATCGTGATATACGTATGCGCGTTGGGTTTTGATTTGACGGGAACGCGCGTTTTATTGCTGAATGTTATTTTTAATCGAACGGATGAAAAAACATTTGAAATTTCGCGTTATGAATGGCAAATTGGGCTTGGTTGTTGCCTGCGTTTTATTTCAAACGTGATCGTAGAATAAACAAAAATTTTCATATACGTACTGTAAATATGTAATTTTTCAAAGCTTTGCCTCGTATTCCTGCTGCTAAATCAAATTGTTGTATGGGGAACGCGAACGTACAGTGCGGATATATATAATCAAACGTTCGGATGGAATGTGTACGCTAATGCGAAAAAACTTCAAAAAGGTAGATTGTAATAAAACAGCGAAAGTACCTATATCGAACAATATTAATAAATATACACGATGAAAAATGCGCACGCGCTTGTTATTACATTTTCAACGAAACGCTCACGCGAAATCAAACTTCCTCGGCTGACATTTTCAAAATACGTTCGGTATCCCAATGATATATATACGTATCTGCGAGGTAAAAATTAATTTTCAATTAAACATTCCTTGAATTCACGAAACGTATAACATTACGTTCACGTACACACCCGCTTTTCGGCTTTGCAAATATTTTGCCGAACGAGCCGTATAAATAACGCGGGCAACTGTTGAACTATCAAAAAACATTATCCGTGCCATTTTTCTAATTAAAACATTTACCATTCAATGTCCCGTGGTTTCAATTAAACATATATACATTCGCATACACTGCGCACAGAGAGTCGCGTTTACGAAATCGAAGTTTTAATTCCAATTACTTTGGGCTGCGCGCGCGTATCGCATTTCGTCCTCCCCGCCTCTCCCTGTGAGCGCGCGCACTCTCTCTCTCTCTCTCTCTCTCTCTCTCTCTCTCTCTCTCTCTCTCTCTCTCTCTCTCTCTCTCTCTCTCTCTCTCTCTCTCTCTCTCTCTGCTTTTCGCTCCACTATATGGCTGCGCGGCTCTCTGTCTATTTTTCCCCTCGCCGGCGCGTTGCCGTGGCTCTCTTTGGTTTGCCTGCCTGCAAGCGGGCGCCTCTCGTTTTCCCGACGTTCGAAGGGATGGGCAGAGGCCGCATTATCTGTTGTTATTTTGAAATGTTTGAGCTGCTGGATTTTCGCCATTACGCTGTTAGCTCTGCGCAGACGTTACTTCGTGGATCTTGAAGTAGGTTTTCTATGGAAATGTATTATTAAAGTTGGGAATATTTTCATTTTTTTTTTCTTTCTAAAGCTAAATATAAACATATAAATATTTTATAAACATCGTAAATGTAGGTTAATATAATGAACGCTTTCTTCAAGGGATATAATTATGTTTATATTTGAATCATTTTTAATTTTAAATCAATGCTTTCTTCGTCAATATTTGTCGATGATATTCCTCTCTTAAAAGAATGATGACGGAAATGTGAAGCCGAAATAAAACCTTTGCGATTGGTCAAGTTTGAAGCACGCCCGAACTTGCTAGTAATAATATATTAACAAAATTGAACATTATTTAATTTTAAAAATTAAATTCAAGAAATATTTCATTACTTTTTAAACCTTCTACTTCTTTAAAGTCAATCACAACGTAATGCACACGCCTATTCGTATATAAAATATAAAATTTCTTTTCAAATCCAGTTTAATTTAAAATTAAACGATGTCGGTTTATAAATTTAGTTAAACCTTAAACCGCTCGAAATATCACCACCATACATTAAAGCTCATTGAACGACAAATGAATGGCCATGAGTCAATGTCCTCAAATGCCATGCATTTGAAATTGACCTATACACGTATAGGAGAACTTTTATGTATATATATGTATTCCATTCAATCAAAACCCTCTCGTCGTCCTTTTCGTCACGGCTAGCTCGCACACAGTACGTTAGAGACCAAGTCCAGCTTTTCGCTTTGATCCTTTAGCTTTAACTGTCTGCTCGCCGATTTACCGTTCGCATAATTTTCCTTTTGCTCATTTTTCACGACCACTTTTCATCCTGTCCTTTGTATATGAATAAAAGCTTTCCGCGTTATAAATAACCGACCCATCGTACCTATTTCACGTCCAATTGTTTTTACATTGAAAAATTGAATTCCCTATCAGGCTTGAGATGAGTGTCTCGTGAATTTTTAACAATGCATGAAGACACTGATTTTTAATTTAGTTAAAACGATCATTCGAATAAAACAAAAATAATTGCACATGAGCGCTGAATAAATACTGTACTTAGATATATAATTACACTACATCCCATAACATTATTAACATTATCGTGTAATTTCTCGTTGAGTTACAATAATCGTGCGTATATGATATACCTACAAAACCAATTTGATTTCAATTCGATATCACCGACTCTTGTCACGCGTAATAAATTCCCAACGAATTTCCGAAACTTTGAAAAAGGCTCGATTAGCAAAAAAAAAAAGAAACCCGAAGGAAGAAAAAAAATTGATAAGCCGCGCTCGAACCATTCTATTGCGCTATCGCAAAAGTTGCTCAACTTTTATTAAACACACTTCGGGGGGGCTATAGTGAGTCAAATGATTTTCAACCGTAGCACGAGTTATTACCGTTATTTCGTGCGCGCAAGCAGGTCCGCCGCCGGCGAAAAAACTCTGACGGCCAGCTAGTCCAAAGCCGGGGGCGCGCAGGCTACGTTCGCGGAAGCAAAGGGTTTGCGTAAGCTCTTCCTCGATTGGCTTTTTTCTCTCCCTCTCGCTCCTCTCGCCAAAGCTCGCTCGCTCACTCGCCTTCTGCCTCGCGATTGGTTCGCTCTCTGCCGGAACTCTACTCTCGAAAGCGGATTAAAATTTGCCGATGAAACTTTTCGACGCGGAAGTGAGCGGACCAGGGAGGAGAGGGCTAGCTCCGGCGTAGAAGAGAATGGTGGGAGAGGGCGGGGGTGCACTCGAGGCCGATCAACGCGCCATTCTGCCCCGTAGGTAGAGCATAGGGCGCGCGTTAATGAGGCGACCGAACTCGACCGCGAAAGCTTTGCTCCCCCCCCCCCACACCCCTCAACTCCCTTAATCTTTCTTTCCGTTAATGAATGCGCCAATAGAGGGAGTCGCCCTGTACACCGAAATTATAATTATTTGCATTGAGGGGGGCCGTGCAACACTCACCTCCGACAGCATTATTTCCCGGCAATTGTGCTCGGCAGTCGGGATTAGCGATTAATGACCGGCGCCGTCGTGCTGCTTTTTTTCCATATCCGCCGCTCCTACCGCATAGCCAAGGTACTTGGGTGAGCTCGCGTCTGGGTTGTCATCGAGAGGTTTCGGTTCGATAGGGGAAGAGAAAGGCGCGAGTACGATTATTGGGATTTTACGAGCTATTTATTCGGCGTGCGAAACGCCGGCCGCCGTGGGCTTTTTTTCCTCGAGTTTTACGCGCGAGCGGGGAATATAACAGCGGCAGTGGAGTGAGGAGAGCCAGTTAAATGCGGTTTTTAATCTCGACTGATTTCAAGATGAATTATTGGAGAGTTGGCCGAATACGCTTGGGAGCCAATATTCGGGTGTAAACAGAATTATTGAAAATTGGCGTTGTTGAGTGCGCCAGGCGATATAACGGCATATAGTTATAATTTTAGTCTTTTTGTGTTCGGAATAAGTTCATATCGCGAAATAAATACGTGATATTTTAGATGTTACGAATTGAGTAGTTAAAGAAAAGCATATATTAAAAATTTCTGGGTTAGTAAACATATAAAAATAAATAATGCACTTCAAGTTCATTGTACTTTGAAAGTGCGAGGTCAATGGCTGACAATGATTTATAAACCGCACCGATTTTTCACTGCGCAAACGCTTGTCGACGGCGCGTTAAATGATTAAATTAAGCACCGCTCGATCGCGTGAAAAATGATAAACCAGACGCGAAATTCGGCCAACAAATTCTCCTTCGATTTGCCGCGTTTGCGAGAGAGAGAGAGAGAGAAGGCGGTTATCGCGAAGCTCATTTATCTCAGTAGATATCCCGGAGTCGGATATACGAGAATGTACAGCCGCCGGGTCGTTACGGCTCACTGCTACCAGAAATAAAGGTTTTAACGGTCAGAAGAGGAGGAGGAGGAGGAGGAGGGAGAGAGGAAAAACAAAAGAAGTGAGTCCCGAAGGCAAAAGCGCGGCGAGGGTGGGAAGTCCCACGCGCGTGAAAGAGAACGGGAATGAGAGAGAGAGAGAGAATAGGAATACACGTGGGCCAAAGTGAAAATGAGACGGGAATTGATGTTGGGACAAATATATCTGCTTCCTTATGTATCGGGTCAGGAAAAATGTTCTGACCATAAGAATCTTGCGGGGGATAATATCGGATAAGAGTACATACGGGTGATACGTTCTTTTTGCATTTATTTTTAGCGTTGTGGGTAATTGGGTGAATACATTGCGTAATGGAATGCTTTGTTATATTTTACGCTACAGTACCTATAGGTACCTATTTTCATTTTGGCGAGTTTTATTAAAAACCTATTTGAAATATATTTCACAGAAGTTCCATTTAGAAATGTATACGTTATAAGTATAATAAAATCAGTGTATTCCCGCTGTAACAAAACAATTGGTCAAATAAACTTTATTATTTTAAAAAATAAAAAAAAGAATCATCAAACAGATTAAATAGAGTAAAAGGGAACCACCACGCTTTCTTCATTGTTCGTTTTTCAATTTTAAAATTGTTAATTAAAAAATGATTCAATTCATCTTGAAAACTAATTACACAAAGCCAATGAAGTTTCAATTAAAAAAAAAAAAGAAAAAAACAGGTTTTGAAAACTTCATTTTTCCCCGAACCTCGTAATAACCTAACAAAATTTTTCAAATAACGGAGTTAGCCAAATTCCGTTAACAGTTCGGCGGAGGAGACTCCACTGGCGTAATAATAAATTTTCCAGCAATAACGGCGCAACGGCTAACTTTTACGAGCCAAATATTTACGCCTCGAACCGTAAAAAGCCCGGACTACCGCGCGCTCGGCAAAGTTAAAAGCCAGGATGCCGAATATCGTGTACAAAGTATCAATTAAATCTGCTTGCCGTACGCGAAACAAAAGAAAGAGCGCAACAATGCCGCGCAAACAAATAGACGCGCGGACAGGTAAGGAACGATCGTGGCGACAAAAGGACTCGAGAGCGAAGCTACGGTGCAGCAGTAGTGGTCTACATAAAGACTGTAGCAGCCAGGGGGTGGAGAAAAAAGAAAGAAGGTCAGGGGCCACGTCCGGAATGGAAAGTTACGCGCGAGGGAGGGCGACTACGCGGGAAAATAATGTCTCGTTATCGTCGCCTCGACCCGTGTGCGCGGGGGTGGCTAATCGGACGGAGCTAGCTGCGGCGGCGCCGGGAAGGAGGTTCGAACAGAGCGAGAAAACGCTTCTCCAACCCGATAGGATTAGCCCCCGCTAGTCCGGTTAATCCCTTTATTGGCCGGACGAATCCGAGGGTTGATGGTATATATATATATATGTAGACGCGTATATGCGTGAGGAGCGATGCGCTCTCTCTCCCTTTTTTTTTCTTTCTTCTCTAGCTCGTCCTTCTTTTATTGCTTTGGGCAACGCAGAGAGGGCGAGCCGACTCCCTTTTGACCATCAATTGCTCGTAAATGCGTGTCCGGGAAGTGGTGCGTGCCGTGTAATAGGAGGCGGCAGTTTGAGTGAGACTTTCTACTTTTGAATAAAAGAGAGAGAGTCTAGTTTTTGACGCAAATTGTAATTGTCGTTTGATCATGTGTAGGATAAGAAAGTGGTTATGATTGGAAATGTGTTATATTATTCATCGTGAAATTATGATTCTTGGTATAGAGAAGTTTATTGTTATCTATTTATTCCTATACTATTGTTAATTAATATTTGTTCCACAAATAATGAAAATAAAAAAGGTTTCACAAAAAAGTGAATAATAATTTGAAGACATATGGATTTTCAACTCATTTTTATCTTTTCTGCGTTTATTTATATAATGATTATATAGCCGTTGATAAAAACCAAAAAAATTTAAACACCATCCGTTCCGATCTTTCATTATACCATAAATTTTTTCGCAAAAGCTTATATCAATTAAAAAATGTGTCAAATCTCCCCGCGGGGTTTACGAAAATTTAAGCACTACCTAATAATTCAGACCGCGTATTGCTTGCGCATATATTCGCCGAACAAATAACGCGGCGCATTTCTACCTCGTCAATACGCGGCGCGTATATGATCGGCCGCTTCGTATATACATACATACTAAAACGGCAGAGAGCCATAACAATTCCGTTTATTACATTTAAAACCAACAACAATACCGAAAACAGAAAAACGCATCCAATTTTCCCTTCATTCTTCCTCCCCCTCATGCGTTTGCGTCGATTTACAATTTTCCCAGCGCGCGCCCCCGCCACGCTGACCTTTCCTCGGTTACGCGATAAAATGCACCCGCACGCAAAAATATACATCTAATTCAGGTAGAAAAGAGAGGAAAAAAGAGCTGCGAGCGAGCGAGAGGTAGAAAGCAAAAGAGAGAGAGAGAGAGAGAGAGAGAGAG